>JAJQOW010000283.1:0-139526 GCA_037975125.1 Latrodectus hesperus
CAGTTTTCTTCATTAATAATCGCTGATAATTTGGTATTATAGTAGTCTAAAAGTAAATCTAGGACTTCTAAACGTAATTCATATAATCGAGTGAGTGCATTTCCACGTAAGAGATACCTTACTTCTGTATGGTGAAGTAGAGAATGATGAAGGCTTACTATATCTTTACACAGTATTTTGAAAAGTCTTGACTTCAACAGCCGTGATTTTATGTAATTAATAATTCGGATAGATTCATCTAAAACTTTCTTAAAGGATCCAGGCATTTTGGTTTGTAGCTAAAGCATGTCTGTGGAGAACACAATGACTACTACTGCAATCTTTCGAGCTCTTTATTTAATATTACCGCTCCGACCGTTGGACCAGTCATAATCTGTATTGCACAATCTGTGCACACATCGATGCGGTTAAACCATGGAATTTCGTTTGTTCTTAAAAAAATCATCCAACAAACGGAATATTTTAGTACCTGTTGTATGGTCAGGCAGTAGTGGTTTTCACAGTTAGAGGTCCTCTTGGAAACATACCGAGTATACATAATGAACAAAAGTCAGTAAAATGGCTAATTCCGCAACGTCAGTAGATTCAGCTATTTGGAAAGAAAATGAATTGTGATGGATGTGAGAAACCAGAGATTCTTTCACATCATTTGACATATCAACTATTCATCTCTTGACAGTATTGTTTGATGATGGCACTGAAAATATAAGTTTTGATTCTTTCTCTAATATTAATTACTATTTGAGATGCAGTAATCTTTGAATTAAAACGTACGGATTTTAGGATACTTCTCTTTTTTCGTAAAGTCAGATTAGTTGAGAGGCCACTCCGAGGCTTTGAGATAACAGATTTCAATGACTTGTAATTATTGACTACTCTTTGGATGTAAATATAAGTTCTGCCAACTACCTTGTCATTTGCTCGCAGAGATTTACCTTCATTCCTTAGTTTTAGAGATTGTTCCAGATGAAAGAAAAATCTTCTTAAAAGATGATTTTTCTTTCATCTGGAACAATCTCTTTTCCTTTAGAATCCATTTTTAGTCTTCTTTTTTGCAAGTACTAATGTATCTTATCAACAAAACAATGTTTTTTATTCTATGTGTTGTATTGCCACCAGAGTTAAAATGAATAAGTAGTAAAAATAAATGCAGACGATATTTTATTTCATTATAAGTCCATGGAGGCTGAAAATTGAAGATTAATTTGCAAATACCTTTGTAATTTGTACCTGTACGCTAACTTTTTCTGACTGCTTTTTACGTATTTTCAATAATTATTAATAATAATTAAAAATTACATAAAAAGCAAATTACATAAATGTTATCTTTCTGAAATTGTTACTGATATTAAAGGAATTGTTAAAGAGAAGTACTTTATATAAAAATTATATATAAATTAATGTTGACACTACAATGTACTTTTATTCTCTCTAGAATGTATACTCTGCATTTGTACGCAGAGTTTGGGTTTTGTAGCAAATATATATATATATATATATATATATATATATATATATATATATATATATATATATATATATATATATATATATATATATACATACATATACATATATATATACATACATATACATATATATATATATATATATATATATATATATATATATATATATATATATATATATATATATATATATATATATATATATATATATATATATATATATATATACATATATATATATATACATACATATATATACATATATAGTATCAATTAGCTACAGGTTTGTGCTCATAAAATCTAAAATCTAAAGTGCTCTTCCAAAAATGTCATTTGTAAGTGATGTAATTAGTGGGGATGGAGTTGAAATGGAAAAAACTCAAATTTCTAGTATTTGCTATAGTAAAAAATGATTTTATCTCATTCAAAAATTATTTAGTTTTCTAACGAATTAGCTGCGCGGTATGAAAAAAGGCGAATGTATCGAGATTTTGAATGATGTACGGTTGTAAGCCAAAAACATTATTTCAGAAATTCTTACGTGTAAAAATTGTTAGAGAAAAATTTCTTATATAGGGAAGAAATTGGAAACATTTTAAATAAGAATATTTGAATTAAATTAAAGTTATAAATTATTTGAATGAAATCAAATTATTTGAATAAATATCAATATATAAATTTTCAAGGAAATGAGTTACTGTAAAAATTTTTTAATAACAATAAGCATAGTTTCTAATTTATGAGATGCTGTTTTGGTGTAAATTCTTAATGGCATATATTTTGTATTCACAGTTTAACATAAGATAATGATGAAAGGTATTTAATTGATTGCAAACATTTCAAAATATTTGGTTACGCTTTCACGTTGGTATCCATAAGTTAAAAATATTGCTAAAATAGAGAAACTGTTTGTATTAATCCTTTTTTAGAAATTTTGGTATTAAAATTCTTATGGTATTAGCGATTTTTTTTCTTGCAGAAGCAACTTATATCCAGTTACTTGCTTCATAAAAGGTACCATTTGCTGTATGATTATTCATAATTACATTGATGATCCTAGAAATACAGAATAAAAATGCCATTTCTTTTAAAATATCAAAATAGAAATTACAAACAGAATTTATCCAAAAATTAAAAAATGACGCATACATGAAACTAGCTTCACAGCACAAATGAGGTAACCACAAAGTATGTGTTATATATATATATATATATATATATATATATATATATATATATATATATATATATATATATATATATATATATATATATATATATATATATATATATATATATATATATATATATATATATATATATATATATATATATATATATATATATATATATATATATATATATATATATATATATATATATATACACACACACAGAGAGAGAAAGAGAAAGAGTTGTAAATATCAAAAATAACTCAATTACAAAACTACTCAATTCTTATTCTGATAAAAATTATTCAGCATATACAATACCAATCTAATACTTTTTAAAAGAAGGAACAAATTATTGAAGAGTTCTTAAGCATTAAATTGGATTAATTTTTTGAGTATAAAAATGATATCTATATTTTCTTGTCGGATGAGATGTTTTCTTAAAATCTTTTCCAATAAATTTTTTACAATTTTCTAATATAGCTTGATATAGGGTACCCGTAATATAACCACTTTACAATGTATTCAGCATTTGATAATACTTTGCTTTGAGTATATAAATATCACACTTATTTATTCTGTATTTAAGAAATTAAATTTAAGGAAACGTAATAATTAATTTTCTATTTAAATTCTATATATGCAACTTTGATAAATTTATATATTGGATTAATTGTATAAATTTTGTTTTACAATTATTTTGTATTTTGATTTGCTTTTCTTACTGTCCCATTATTATATATTTGACTTAACTGACCTCAAAAAGCATAATGACACTTTTTTATAGAATTAGTTTCGAATCTAATCAAATATTTTAGTCACTTCATGATAAATTTACGAATCAAAAAAGAGTAAATTTTTATAAGAGTATATTTAATTAAATAAGGATTTCTTAATTAAACTGCAGTTTATTCTTTCTATTTTTACTAGTTTTAATTAACTCATAACAAAAACCTAATACAAATTACATTCTGTAACTACATGATAAATTTAACGATTCACACATAATTTTACTAATTACATGTTCTTAAGATGAGCTGTGATAGGTTTAAGCAAATTTCTTCTGTTATCTATTTCCAAGTATTCCGTTTTATTTAATCATAATAATAAGATTTTCACTTGAAATTTAATTACAAAACACTTAGATGTGTGATTTTAGATTAAAAAAGATTTTTTCATGCCCTGAAATATGCATCAATAATGAGATTTTTACCAAGAACATATCCATAAATTTAGTATAAATTCATTTCTTCATTAAATCACAATTTGCCTCATAAAACTGCATAGCGTCAATTTATTTGGAGTTTAAATAAATTATCTTTTTAACTATAACAGCTCATTAGCATATTAGAATTAACTGTTGGTATTTTCTCAAGTAATTAAATTACCAACTTTTAACGCATATTAAATGTTTTAGGATTTTACTGACAGAATAAAACTTTAGCTCTAATTGATATTGTTTAGATTAACCAATGTGTAAATTAGGACTTTTATTAGGTTTATTAGATTATATGATTTCTTTAGTTTCATTTTTAGATTTTTTAAACAATAATTAAGAGCTCTATTTTTTATTTTATCAGTTTAATTTAAGAATAATTATATTTTTTTTATCACATAAGCGATTTTTAGTAATTTTTAATTCAAACGTGTTGATTTTACATATTTTTAAAAAATAAAAAAAATAAAAATTTCTAACGATTCCATTTCAAAAAGAAAAATTAAATGCTTCATTTTTGATATAATACCAGCCTTTAAAAACTATTTTTAACAGGGTTTTAATAATAATTACATTTTATTCATTAAATATTTACGAATGTGTCTGTAAGAATTATTAATTAATATGACTAATCATTATACTCACGAACATTTATAATTCCCTTTGGGATAAAATGTTTGAATAAAGGCTCCAGAGATTTCGCAGTTCTTGTCATATATCACTTGTCAGAAATGATTATTTTTCAAATTTGCTTCGTATTCCGGGCATGAATGAAACTTTACACTACAACAAATTCTCGTCATTTTTCTCTGTCGTACACTTAAATATCTCACAAAGCAAGATTTTTGGAATAAAATAACATGGATTCGAAACTACATAGGGATACCAATCATCAGAAAGTTGGAAAATTTGTGAAAGATTAGTGAAGAGATAAACACTTATTTTATAAAATTGAATATATGTATTTATAATTTGAAAACATAACTGCTTTTGTACAATAATTTATAATTTAAAATATCATTTCATCGAACAAATTTACAATGTTTAGTATCTACATGTTTTAAACAAATAAAAAAAATCATGTAAAATATCTGTGGACCAATCACCAGCCCTAATGGATCAATTTTATTTTTTGAGAAAAATTCCATTAAAATCACATTAGATAAGCACTTTCATTTAACTACACTACTGGCCATTAAAATTGCTACACCAGGAAAGCAGCACACCACACGCGTGAAATTTGCATGACAGGTAGAACTTGCTGTGGTATGCAAATGATTAGATTTTCAGCGCATTCATACAAAGCAGGCGACAGTAGCGACATCTACAATGTGTATAAAACCAGAGATTTGACAGCAGATTTCTCATACTCAATTTCCGTTTCAGCATTGTTTTCGGCAAAGAAAGTTGTTGTAATGTCTCGTGTAAGAAGGAGAAATGCCTATCAGCACGTGTCAGACTTTGATCGAGGAAGGATTATAGCCTACCGGGATTGCGATTTATAGTACCGCAATATCGATATTCGCGTCGTTCGAAACCCCATGACTGTTAGCAGAATATGGAATCGATGGGTTCAAGACAATCATACGGAAAGTCATGCAGGATCTCAGCAAAACCCCATCACTAACAGCAGAGAAGACTTACATCTTATCCGCATGGTCACAAGGGATTGTACAGCCACGTCACGAACCCTGAGACGAGAAATGGAGTCATTTGCAAGGCAACAAGTTTCTGCTCGAACAGTTCGACGACGTTTGCAGCAGCATGGATTGTTTGCACGGCGACCATGGCTTCGGCTACCATTGACGCTGCGTTACAGACAGGAGCGCCTTCAATGGTGTGATCAGCGACGAACCTGGACGCGGGAATGGCATCACGTCATCTTTACAGATGAATCTCGGTTCTGTATACAGGACCATGATGGCCACATCCGTGTTTGGAGGCATCGTGGAGAACACGCATTGCCAGCTTGCATTGGACATCGCCATACTGGCCCATCTGCTGGAGTGATGGTATGGGGTGCCATTGGATACACGTCTCGATCACCTCTTGTTCGCATTACCGGCACTTTGAACAGCAACCGTTACATTTCCGATGTGTTAAGGCCTGTGGCTCTGCCCTATCTTCGAGGCCTCCCTAATGCTTTGTTTGAACAGGATGATGCACGACCACATGTTGCCCGTACTGTTCTGAACTTCCTTGATACAGAACAGGTTCGACTGTTACCCTGGCCAGCACGTTCTCCTGATCTGTCACCAATTGAGAACGTGTAGTCAATGGTTGCCGAGCGATTGGCACGCCATTACTCACCATCCACTACTGTCGATGAACTGTGGCATAGTGTTGAAGCTGCATGGACTGAGATCCCCGTACATGCCATACAATCTCTGTTTGACTCCATGCCTAGGCGGATAAATACTGTTTTTGCAGCCAGAGGTGGCTGTTCTCGATACTGATTTCCCAAGATCTACAAATCCTAATTTCCTGTAAATCTAATCAATTGTTCTTTCCACTATAATGTATGTGTCCAATAAATATCGTTCTGTTATTTGCATTCCTTCTTGGTGTAGCAATTTTAATGGCCAGTAGTGTATATTGTTTTATCACATATATTACACACTCTGTAAAAGTATTAAAATTAAAGTTTAATAAAATTTGAATATTTCCAAAAGATGAAATGTACACAAATTACACTGCTGGCCACCCAAATTGCAACACCAAGAAAGACAAGAGATATAATAAAGAAATTCATTTTGTAGATAACATGTTGACCAAAAGTATCGAATTTTTAAATTTACAGACTTCTGCGAAGTGTGGTTCCAGCCAAAATCAGTAGCCAGAGTAGCCACCATCGTTGGAGATCACTGCTGCCACACTCCTCGACATTGATTCAAAGATACTTTGAATGTGTCCTTGGGGTACAGCAGACCAAGCAGCTTCCGCACGTTAGTGGCAGCTGGGGATGTAATCTTGTTCAATCGCTTAGCCACCATGGACCATATGTTTTCGATCGGCGAAAAATCTGGAGAGCGAGACGGGCAGGGAAGCAATTCAATATGGCGATTGACAAGCCCGGAAGATAAGGAAGGACGACTGGCTCCAAGCCTCAGAGATTTAGCGCTGGCTGCTTAAAGTATCGGCAAGGCGTACAAGAGGAGTGCGAGAGTGATATCCAATACTTCCCCATACCTTAATACCCGGTGCAGGACCAGTGTGGCGATGCATAACGCAGCTATTCGGCATCTTTTCCCCACGGTGTCTCCAGACTCGAATGCGACCATTGTGGTGTTGAAGACAGAAGCGTGACTTATCAGTAAAGACAATTTTATTCCATTCTGCCGTCCACATTCTTCTTTCATTGCACCATTGGCGGCGGAGACATCTGTGGCTCTGCGTCAAAGGGAGACGAAGCTATGAACGTCTTGCGGACAGACCACTCTGCTGTAAACGGCGTCGAATGGCACGGTCAGACACTAAATGATGCGTTACAGACTGAATGTGCTGTGCTATGGTTTGTGATGTGGTTGAGCGATTCGTGACTGCCATGCGCACAATTTACCTGTGATCACGTGAAGTGATGCCCTGAGGTGGATGTGATCGAACACATCGGTCCGTCGTACCTTCTTGCATCCAGAGATCACATATTCGCACTACAGTTGCTTGGTTTCCTGAAACACAAATATTGATTTCTCTGAAAGATAATCCACTATTTTTTATTATCCAGTAGGCCACTATCCTTTCTCTGCCGAACTCGGATACTTGATCAAAAATGATAACTGTTTTCTATGAGGCATAATTGATCATTTAAAAAAAATCACAAGAAAAAAGCAATTGCCAAATTTGAAATCGTTGAAATATCCAAGCCTGAAAGGGTACTTTGAAGTGGCGCAACAGGTACGATTGATGTGCGTCTGCGCTGAAATTCTAATCATTTCCATATCTCACCTCCGATAATGCATTTGAATATTTCATATTATTTACATGCATCCTTCATAGTGTTGCTTCAGGGGCCAGAAGTGTATACGAATTAGAGGTCCTATTTTTAAAAAACTTAAAATTTTTTTTCATTTCTGTCACGGACAAAGAAATAATTATTGCACGAAGAAATAAATATTAATCAATTATAAAAATAAAGAATCTCAATTCTATTTCTTCTAACTGCAGTTAACAATAAATTGTATTTGTTGTTTAAAGTTTTTTTCATTTATTTTAAGAATCATTTTTGTAAAAATAAATAGTTTGAAAAAATTCACACATGTTAAAAAAATATTAAAATTTCTTTTTTTCTTTTTTTAAACTGAAGAAAATAATTGATAAAGTAATAGAGTCTAAAAAGGATGTTTTATTAAGTACATGTAATTAATGAGTGCATTTTTACCTCTGAAACTTAGACTTCTTTCTACAAAATGATTTCAGACCAAATTCGAGCTTTGATTCCTCTTTTACACGGTGTTGTGACTCTTATAGTTTCACATTTTTTTGTGATAAGGAAAATAATTTTAACTCTTCGCATTTGGTTACCCTGACAACGATCAGATTCCAGAGAATTTGATCGATCACTCCTTACCCGGGGAAAACATTTCACTTGTATATAAAATTTCTTTTTTTCACAGTTTTGTTTCGATTATTGAAATAGTGTTTCCTTTATATTTCTCCCTAGCTTCGATGGCATTTAAATATTTGACAGAGGAAATCTCTTGCAATTGTGATTGTGATTTTACATTTACATTTACTTTAATGTCTTGAGAACTGTTAAAACTTATATTATGAGTGTACTGATTTTACATGTAATAACATAATTATTGAATGATTTATTTATATTTTTTAATTCGTAAAATGAAAATATTATATTGCACAAATTGAAAAAAAATTAGTAAAGTAGTATATAAAAATATTGAAATAGTATATAGTTTTATTACATTATATATATATATATATATATATATATATATATATATATATATATATATATATATATATATATATATATATATATATATATATATATATATATATATATATATATATATATATATGTTTAGTAATATACAGCGCAAAAGCAGCTAAAATAGAATAACTAAAATATAATCAATAGTACATTTTTATATTATTAATGAAAAACCAAATGAATAATAATATATTTATAAAATTAGTCAAACAACTAAATGGAGAATAATAATCAAATACTAGATGGAGAATAATACATTGAAAATACCAAATGGATAATAATAATATATTTATAAAATTAGTCAAAAACCAAATTGAGGATAATAATCAAATACTAGATGTAGAAAAATACATTGAAAATACGAAATATAGTAAACAGATGTTCAATATATAATAAAAAATTTCAAAGAAAATAGAATAAAGGAAAATTGAACGAAAATGGAGCGAAATACCAACATGGCCAGCTTCTTCAGGAGGTGTTGACCACATTGGCACAAGATATAGTCTTAAAGAACTCAATACACCATCTTATTTCGATGAAAATAAAATGATTATCTGGACAATAAAGAATTGTTAAATCTGTTTGAAAAATGATGAAATAAATGGTCACACGAAACATTATGCTTAAAGTCAGCAGCTCGCTAATAGTAATTCTTCTCTTTCTATGAATCATGTTCTTTAAGGTCATTAAAAAAAGGCAAGAACTTTCTTGTTTAACTAGAATAATACACTTTTCCAATAAACATAATTTAATAATTTACTTATCCAGTAGGTTATTAAGTACGTAGGCTCGAATAATGTTGAATGGCATTAAGAAATTTGGGAAGAGAATTTTCGTTTCGGAGTTTACTACAAATTAAATTTTATCCGTCAAGTAGATTAAACTGGAAAATCTTTTAACAAAAGAATACATAATATTACTTACCAAAACTAAGTAAATATTAAAATCATGCATTATTCTTAGCTTTAATGATAGCTTGAATAAAATAATTCTTAAAATATGTATAAGGTACAAATCTGGGGGTAACTTTTAAATCTTTTAATTTTACGAGAATCTCCTACTTGATCAAGCAAAACTAATAAATAATTCTTTGAGAGAAGCATCTGGTTTGTACAGCATTTCTCTAAGCATTCTTTTCTGTGTTGCGCTGATTTTTTTTATCTTCTTCTCTAATTCACGCCTTTCATACTCAATTTAATCCCACAAGCTCTCAAAGTGCGGTGAAAATGTCTCGGTTTTCTTAATGCGGTTAATCCTCGTTTTACATTTTCGTAAAAATTATTCCGACGAAGCATATGCGCAACTAAACGGAGGAAAGTTCCTGCAATATTTCAATGGGTTAGGGATTTCGTAACTTTGAATCTATTGTCTGTCTTGTAAAAGATGCCAACTTTGGGGATTTATTAACACAATAGGGATTTTTAATCAGAGCTTAAGGAAAGAAAAGAAATCTTTGTAGAAAATTATTGTGTGTTTATATTGAGTGCACATAATTAGAAACTGATCTTATACGATTTGAATAAACTTCTTTTTGAATGCAATTTAACTATTGTTTGTGAATATCAAATATTCCGTATTAAAATATTTATATCTTTTATAAATATCCTAATTTTCATGATAAATATTAAGCATAAATTTTGAATACAAGTATATATTACAGATAAGGAAGTGATTTTATTGGCAAAAATGTATGGTGTTTGTAAGTTTTGCTATTAATGAAGACAATATTTGCTTTTGTTCTTTAAATTTGTAGCTACAAAGATGATTGTAAAATGGTTTACACAGATTATTTTATATTTTATTCAAGTTAATTAGCTGAAAAAATTTTGAAACAAAGAACTGCTGTTATTAGTTTTATTAATAATATTTCCAATAAGTATTTAAATAAATTATGTGAAAAAATAAAATAACATTTTTACAAATGTTATGTACATAGGGAAACAGTTAGAACAAATATTTCAGATTTGGCAAATGTTTATGGGGTAATTGTCTTAAATTTTATAATTCACACAACTCAGTAAAGTATGATAACTTACTGGCACACTCTCCTTAATTTGGAATTCCAAAATAAAATAAAAATTTTATGGATGATCAGTAAGTTGAATAATTACGGTAAAATTCGGAAGTTAACGATCATATTGAAGAAGATATGATAAAATATCCAATAACAAATTGTCATACCAAAAAAGATTTAATATCACATCTTGCGCTTAGAAATTTTTATAAGAATATATACAATGTGCCATGATTCCTCACAACAGATATGATAAAATAATTAAGATATTATTTTATTAATATATTTACAGTCAATTCTCAATTTATTAGCCAAATCCTCTAATTAAGATTTTTGTATTATATTTGGTGACAGGATTAGTCTATTACTTAAACTTTAGACATATCTTTGATTTTTATGGTAGTTTCACAGGTTGGTGATAAAAATAGATTCAGGTCTGATCAGTGAATAACTCTGTTGTCTCAAGCACCATAGACGACACTGCATTACGAAACGTTTCTTCTAGGTTTGCTTAGTTGTTTGGGAAACACCTACATGTTGCCATTAAGTATTCGGTCGGTGTTAACACTCAATAGCTGCACTCAATAACGAGCGCATTAACATGTGTTTAGCTCTCATAAGAGAATTTTAGTGAATGCTTAACCATTCATTAACGGAGCATCACATTTGACTATTTACAAATAGCTCATGTGCAAGATTTTCCTTTTGTAATTAACGGTCGTTCCACTCATTGTAGATAATCATACGTCTATATGTTGACTCACCCGCGCAAATAAAATCAAGAAAGGACATTGGCTGGACCATTTATTGAATTAGTATTAATTTGCAATAATTATAACGTGACTTAGAGCTTCCCTTGGCAGCATTACCAGCGTTCATGTGAATAGGTATTGATGAGCTTTTAGGAGGATATATTTGACAATTAGCTTTTGTGTTGTACTGAAGATTCATTAGAACTGGTCATGATTGAATGACTTTCTCTGGTTGCAATTTTCAATCAATTATTGGCTAGTCAACATACTATTCTCTAAACATTTTTACTGTCCCTTTATTGATGTTTAGAATGGATCATGTGATTTTGTTGGAAAACTCGAATTATTCGAATTGTTTATTTGACATTGTCCTAGATTTCATACATTATAAGAGCCTTGGAATATTCCGTATGGCAAAATATTTGAAAGACCCAAACTTGGGATTGAAACTTTGTAAGGCCTGACTTTTATAATTAGATTTATTTACTTTGTGAAACTTTAATAATTGATTTTTATATTTGAAGGTATATACATATTTAATTCAGCTTTCAAGTTCACTTACTTAAGCCGATTTAGGGCAGTTGACATTGACATTGACACCAGCGAACTCCCCTGTACCTAACTCCAAGGAGCTTTACCAGTTTAATGGGAGCTGCTGGAACTTTTATTTAAAGATATATTAAAAAAATGACATATAAAAATTATTTTTTTACAACAGTTGAACATGTGTGATTATCTTACAACATATCTTAAAATATGCAATCAATTTCCGGTTAAATGTAAAGATGAAAACAATATGACAATATAATGGGTCTATGGTGAATTAAATACAATTGACATAATAATTGTAATTTTGCAAAGTTCTTGATTATAATTAAATAAATGTTAAAAATCATATTCAAAAAGTTTTTGATATTTTCAAAGATAGAGCTTTACTTTGGTCAAAGCATGTTTTTAACGAAGTTGTAGAAGAGTTCCCAATCCAACAAACTAAGTTTTCATTGTTTGTTAGGAATTCAACTGTTTTATTTAATTTTGCTCTCGCTGTACGATTTCTCAGAATTCTCTTCTTCCAGAGGATCTTCCATCAAGAGTCGTAAGAGTGTTTTGCTAAAGTTAAAAATTACTTCGTTTTTTGATGTATTGCGTAATATAGCTGGAATGAATTACAGCTGGAATTCATCATGAAATCTGTAAGTGTGCCTTACTTTGAACGATGATGGTACGGTCATTCGATGGCTAATAGCGATTTCTCTACAGATTTTTTATGGACTTTTCATTTTATGTATTCCAATTTACCCCTATTGGCAGTGCAAATTATTTTGCCTTCCACCTCCTATCAGTTTTCAAGAACTTCAATACCATTTTTGTGGCAATCTCTGCCCTGTGATCTAAATTTACAGAGGTAGGAAAGACTTTCATATATGACAGCCTGTAAAGACGCAAGAAGCATAATATTTTATATTTTATCAAATAATAAGTTAAGCAATAAGTTATATCATTTTCACATTTTGTATTTATCATTTTGGATTTCAATCATAATTGGTGCTCAAATAAATTTAATTCATATTTATCATGACAGAAAATAATTTTGTGAAACATTCCTCCTATATGTGAAGATTGTTATCACTATATGAAAAATATAGAAAAGACAAAGCGATACAACAAAATTAATTGAAAAAATTATGTTTTGTTTACCAATCAATAGGAGTTAAATCTAATTATGTAAAACTATATAACGGAATTTATTTATGAATGCTCATAATTTTTATCCCATATTAACGCCTAATGATCTTTTCTAGTTAACATATACTTGATATAATTTTTTATTTGTATAAAAACTAAGTTTCAGAACAATTAGTTTTTACATGGGGAGTACATCTTTCGATAATGAAGGAACTGAATTATTTGCATACCCTGAATAATATGAACTAAATTAATTAATATACTAAATATTTTCTTTATTGCTTTGAAATATAAAATGCAGAATGTCCTTTAGATTTTTAAAAGTATTTTTGACAACAAGATTTGGCTTCAAAGTTTAAATAATTAATACTGCTTCATAAAATGAAACTGACTTATAAAAAACCTGCCTCATCAGTTAAACTATAGTCAAATAACTACTGTTTTCTTATTGTTGTAAAATTAACTCTAATTTTCCCTTAGTCCATCAAAGTTTAGAAAAATAAATTTTATTTATAAAAGATAAAAAGCTTTTCAAACATAGTTTCGGAAACATATATTTTTAAGAAACAATAGACTTACCGAAATTATTAATTATACTTCATTAATCTTAAGTCTAATCATTACTTAAATTTGAAAATGATTACTTTTGAGTTAAATGATTCATTTGTATAATTTTCTATTAACTATGTTCTTTGCTACTTAAGTTAATATTCCCCATTATATATATATTCAATACATTAAAGAAAAAAACACATACTTCTGACATCTTTTACTTCTCACAATTGTAAGTATGACAATTCAATCTGTTTCTTATGTAAAGATGCATTTTTTAAAAATAATTATTTCCAAATATTTATTAAAATTTTAGTGAAAGCTTATTTACATTCTAAGATTTAATTTACGTTATTTATATCAAATGATAAAGAACATTAAATTTAATATTCTTACTGCTATCACTCTATTTTCATATTTCGTCTTAAATTAGTAGAAACCAACAAATATCTAAACGTAACTTCTAACAGATCTTTCTCATGGTTAGTAATATTAAGATCTGTATTTCGCATTTAAGCTCAAGATTATATTAAATTTATTGGATATCAGACTCCGTTTTTATTTCATAAAACTATTAACTCTCAATATACAAATTATATGCGAAAAACACCTTATGCACAAATGTATCTAAATTTATTAAGTCTGTTCCGAGGAGAGAGTATGTTATCCAATGCAATTAGTGTGTATATAAATTGCAGGTAAGTTTTTCCTACCCTCTCAGGAAATGAAGTGAATGCAGCAATGGACTCGTTAGTTATTATCGACTGACAGCTCCGAAGCATCGCCCCTCTTCGATTAAATTAAGGGTTTCCAGGACAACATTCTTTGCTTCAACAGTCTCATTACAGGAATTTTCTATTTTCCATAAAAGTGCAGACATTTATCGATAATCTTTGCTGCTTGTTTAAATAACAGGAGGATATGGAACAGTGAAATTGCGCTGTTTAACCGATTGGAATAATATTAAAGAAATAGCAAATTTTCAGAAGATATTGAACAAATATAAAACCACGTGACTGTTAAAGAAATTGAAAGTACAAATTTTTATCTGAAGTTTAAGAGAAGAATAAAAAGTGGATTAAGCAAAAATTTGAGAAAATATAAATTTTTGAAAATGTTACAATTTTAAATATTCCATTTTCCTATCATGTACTGTATTATTACATCTTTATATTTTTTAATGAAATTTTAATAAAACATGTATTACTTAATTGATCCAGGAGTCAAAAACTTTTTCTTTAAATAACATCTTTATATTTTCTATTCGTAGTCCAAACTGCTTAAAATAAGATGAATTTGTAACGAGTAATTAATAAAATATTTGTTAATAATTAGATTGCTAATATAATTCTTACGGAATCTTAATTGGATTCAGTGTTTATAAACTCTTATTTTCGTTTATTATTCCAAATTTATCTTGATATTAGATTCAACTTCTTAAATATTTGATATTTCAAAAAAGGAATAGCAGTTTTATAAAGTAATTTGTCAAATTATATAAAATTAGTTTATATTTACATAGATTTTTTTATTTTTAATTGTGTATTACCTTTAGCTTAAAATTTTAAAGTAAATTAAATTTATCTCAGAGTTAAATATATATATTTTAATTGTTTGAGTTACTTCTTCCATTACATTGATAAATAATTTCTAAGCTATTCTATATAATTGGGAAATCATATTATATTCTTGCAGGCACATTATATGAATGCATTTTGGAGTCTCAAAGTAATAAATATGGCGCTTAATGCAGCATAACATTAAATTTTAATGAAATCAGCAGCGATGCCATGTTATAATACATTTAACTTCGGAAAAGCGAATGCATTGAAATAGATGATTTATGCTTATTTATCGATCTGTTCGTTTGATTCTATTAAGATTTGCTAATATATATAATTAGTATTAATAAATGTATAATTTGTAAACATTTGTCCATATTAATTATATTTATAAGTAAATCTTATAAATATAATTGATATTTACAAAGTTTGCTTTCCCAAATAAAATTACTCCATTTTTTAAATTAGCTGACATATATTTGTTATGTTTAAGGACTAGTACTTGGAAAAAAAATGAATGTTAACTGATAAATTCAAATGCAAACCAAATTTTTGTTAATAAAAATGACCTGATTCTTGTAATTGAATGAAATTTTTGAAGCTCCTGTAAAAACCATAGATTGCGCATTCTTTAAATTTTACTGCTTTTGTATATTTTAGCTATGATAATTTTATAAAATTAAAAATGAACCATAATACAAAAATCTAAAAAAATATGTGAACTAATGTGACAAATAATTTTAGGATGTACTCAATAACAGATAAATTTCTTTCTTCAACAAATACTTTAAAAAAATTCCTAAAGATAATTTAAAACAGTTTTTAAGAGAAAAAAATTAGTAAACGTGAAAGAATAAAAGTAATTACCAACAGAAATCAAAATTAATTAAATCCATGAACATTGTAAAGTAATCGTTTATAGATAAACTGCGCATATAAAGACTGATGGAAAAATGTGAAATGTAACACGCTTTGCGAAATAAAAATCTGGGTTATTATTGATTTACACACGTTCTGTTACTGAGTTTATTTTATGAATAACTAACGTTGAAATTATAAGGTTTATTTTGAGCATACATGATTAATTGCCTTAAGAAAAGACATTAAAAAAAATGAGCCATTTCACCAGGTAGAAACCTGAAAAGCTCTTAAGCAGTCGATAAATCTGACAGGTATGCAAAAATCTGAAGCGTGACATCTATCGCCTGTCAAGCAACGAAACTGGGTTCAAACCAACGACTTCTCCTAGAAACTTCTGTTCATCCACCCAGTCATGACTGGGTATTGAAAAATTTAGTTACCAAAGACAAAAATATAGTTTTATTCTGGATTAGAATAAGAACTATTGAGCTCTGTTATTTTTATTAGCCGAGTAAAGATCAACTGAATGAGAATATGTGATAACCGTATATTATTAACTAATAAATCATAAAAGTTATTAAAAATGAAAATTCAAATACTTTTAAAATGCCACTATAGTCATTTTAAGAGCTATCATATCCTTTATGAATAATTGTATCCACATATAAACGGCCAACTAATAATATATGTATATATATATATATATATATATACAATCTTTGATATCAGAATCAATTTCTATGGCAGTAAAAATATTGTCGCGTAATCAGTATTAGTACAAAGCAACAAACAGTTTTCATTCAAACATTGTAGAATATAAATAAATAGTAATGAATGCACTTGCATTGAGTTAACGATCAGGTTCTGGCATTGAATTAATAAAAACTGGATTTCGTTCCTCCTCTCAGAAACCAAGAGTTGTAGTATGAATTCAATTGATGTCTTATGCCCACAAGTCTATTTATTTAAACGTAAACTATTATTATCCGCGTACAAGAACTAACAATTGTGTAATAAGTTATGAATTAAAACATAAAAATATGTTGGACTAATCACTTTAATAATAACTTGCACAAAGTGAATGCGTTTAAAAGATCAATTGGAATAAGTTATATTCTCTCAAATATATCCTTAAGTGAAAATGTTCAGTTAGTTTAATAGCATCAAATATTTAACAAGCCAACACTACTTACAACACCATTTGTGTTTTTCATTTAAAAATATTTGAATTTTTAAATTGACTTCACTTTTTTTTATATTCCTTAAAAATTGTAATTTTGTATGTGAAAGAGACTAAACTAAAATATTACAAATAAAAAATGAATTTAATTCCTCTTTTGCAGAAATTTACAATGCCGGATAGTAGAGTACTATCTAAAGGAGAATTTCATGAAATTTGATTTTTTAAATGTTGTTGAAAATTGAAAATGAAATATAACTAAGATTTTAATAAGCTCTGAAATTGCATTTCACAATATTTAAACAAAAGAGTCTTTTATGGAAAACAAAAATTTGGGAGGATGAATGAACTATAAGTTTTTGATAATAAACCAATTCTTAAGCTTTCAGCTAGACAACACTTCCTTGCTCTCAAAATGACATAGCATACCAGTAAAATTATCTCAAATATAACACAATTCAGTGGACTTTAATATTAATCTGACGTGTTTCTTTTTGGAAATTGAAAAGAAACCAAGAATGATAAGAATACGATGCTAAAGTGATTAAAAGGACCAATGGCCTCGGGTGCTACTTGGAAAAATATCAGTTTTCAAAAGGTAAAAAAAATGGGAGCCTGAACAGTAACATTTACCTCTATCATCGTTAATAAAGCTAGGTTAAGGAGATATTTTCAGTTTTCAGGGGGTGATAACATTGTTATATGTGGGGGAGGTTTTGGATAAGATGAAAAATATGAAATGTAGCGAATTTTGAAAAAATTGACTTCAGTCGTTATAAACAAGTTTTTTTGGGAAAATCTTAACTTTATGATACACATTTAAACCAATCTGAAATTTTCAGCATGACAATGTTCTTTTCTTTGTGTTTAAATTAAAGTTAGTTTCAAAGTGAAGAAACCAAGGTTTTTTGCTGACAAAGACGCAGTTCAAACCTGCATTCCATTGAAAATTTGTACTTTCATTTGACTAGACAAATTTGTGCAAATATTAGTCACTGTGAGTTTATACAAGAATTAGAAGTATTTATCATACATGAATAGGACAAAATTCATAAAAATCTTTCCTCAAAAACCCGATTAATTCAAAATGAAAAATAGAATATTTGGAGTTATCTAGAAAAATAGTGAATCACACATACATATAATTTTTTATTTTTTAAATGGCTTTAGCAAGTAATCATGTAGTTTTACAACAGATATTTGAACAGAAAATCTTGAAACTGTCGATAAAATATTTAGCACATTAATGTATCCTTTAAAATGTTACGCATATTTATATTTCATTGATTTTCACTAATTTAATTTTATTTAACATATTCATTTCATTTGTGATTAAAATCCCAAAAACACAGCGGTCTTCTAATTCAGGGTGAAGAATAAATATAATTTTTATCTATTCAATTTAAATGTAAAAGTTTAAAATAAAATTTCTTAAAAACAAATTCTATATAAATTGCCATACTTGATAATCGATAATTGATTTAATTTATTCAATTCATATTATACCTATCTTCTAGTGTGCAACAAAGTGACATTCATAAAAATGAGTTCACCCTAGATACTTCCTAGTTCACCTATTTATTGCTCTTGCAACTGATCACTATTTAGGAGTATTATACTGCTAACATTTAGTATGAAAATCCTTCAAATTTATCCTCAGACAAAAATGAATTAAAAATATATTTTTAATTCTCAAAATCTCATTAAAAGTCTCCTAATAATAATATATATTGATTGAATATTGATTTCATTTTGGAAACTTTCTTCAACTTGTTGTGCTATGGTAACAATAAACATTGTTACCTAAAAAATAAATACCCACGAATAACATTGCTCATCAGCTCTGGATAACAGAATGCACATTGAAATCTGCAGATAAACTTCAATTGCAAAATTTTACATTGCTGGAATCAGCTTTCCAATTCTTTCCCAAATCATAAATGTCCAAGTGACGACTAAGCGGGAAAATATATTACATTTTTTTGTGAATCGATTAATTAGTATTGGAGACCCTACAAATTAAATTAAAAATAGGATGTATAGTTTATTTGAAAATTTATTAAAAAAAATAATACATGCGTACTGTCTTCCATGTTAATCAGTCATTTTCATTTTTTGTTATGAGACATTAAAGAACGTGTCCAATGTCGATTGCTTTTCCTTTTTTTTTCAGATTTTCCGGAAAAGATTAATCGTATTGTTTTTGTAAAGATGCCTAGGCTTACTGATATAAGTTTGATTTGAATGCCATTTTAAGATCATTGTTCTAACATCCTCCAACGAATCCACTTCTTCAACGGATGAACGAAGAGGAGGAGGTAATCAAAAAGAAATCAATTTCGTTTTTGAATGAAATCAAAACCGAAAGTGATAGTCCGCTTCGGTTTTAATTATTCTTTTGGAAATTTTTTTCCAGAATAGAACTTTGATGTTTAATAAGAAAGTGACATAATTCAAGAAAGATGAAAAACGATTTTTCGTCCGTTGTGTTTGGTAACTTTCTACATCCCACTTCGAGAGCCAAGAAGTGTTTGCTAGAATTCATTTTAATTCGTTATCCGAAAATGAGTTCGTTATTCAAACACAAAAATCTTTCTTGAAAGAGTTCGTTGTCCGATTTGTTCATACTCCGAACTGTTCATTAATCAGTTACCCACTGTATATGTAAGATATCATTTTGCAGGGTTCATGTAAAAGTAAAGCCATAGATTCTGGCACAAATTCAATGCAAAGTTTAATTTTCAAAATGTTATCAATGCGAAAAGAGCTGCACTAGACGTACATTTAGTGGTGTCCTATTTTATTACTCCTAATAATTTGACAGTATAACCATGTCGAATTGTAATGTGCTTTCTCAACAATGTCCCCAAACTTGAATGTGATTAACTTGCTACTATAGAAAGAACTAGAATTCGTCTGAAAACACTACGTGAAATGAATCCTACTTCCAGATTCGTCGTTGATTAATGCTACTGAAGACGTTTGTCACTAGCACAGCCGAAGACATGGCTAAATAATAACCTTTATAGCGGAAAACATTATTGAATTTATCATGGAGACACTATATGTCATTCAAACAACAAGATTTTTCTGTTCAAAACTTAAGACATTGTTGTATAATCCATTTACAACATGTGATTAATATGTCTGTCTTCTCGGCTATTAGTAATAGCAGGACCGCTAAGATCCAGCATCGAATTCCGTTTGATCGTACTGAACCCAGTGATTCTGTATCCTGCACACAATCAATGCACATCGACCAATGATATCCATTCATCCAACTAATTGATCCTAACTGATTGATAACGATTACGATGATCAGAAACGAGTATCAATCAGAAACGAGTTCACAGACATTCGTTGCATGAGATATCACAACGTTACACTAGGCAAAAACGTTCAAACGCACTTGGGTATAAGAAATCTTCTATACAATTTCTTCACTGAAAAAAAAACTTTTTGCTACTACCACTAACTATTTTACATAAATGCTCTGCAGAACTATTTAGTTACATGTCACAATATTTTATTCAGATCTTGTAAATTTTATGTGTAGCATACCGCCATCTTGATGTATTTATTTTAAGGGTCAGCAATATACTTGCAATAAGACGGAAATTTAATTTCAGGAGAGAACCAATTATTTTTTACACTACCAAGTCATTATGTAAGGCTAGAAACATTTCTTCTGCGCATTTCAAACCAATAACCGAAACATTAGATTCTCTAGCATGTTTCAAATTAAAGATACATTTTGGAATATAATTTAAAATGATGATTTCATCAGTGTTTTAGACATAAAACGCAATAATATAAATTTTAAATGTGTATTCTTTATAGGAATAGCTTTTTAGTATATTTGAAATAGTTAGAAATATTTTCTCCAGTCTCAACTACATTATTAAATTTCTTAGAATTTGTAATTTAAAATTTAAAAAAACATTTTAGATTTAAAAATTACTATACATATTTAATTTACGAGAATACACATTTGTCTTCTGATTCTGATATTTAAAATGGATGACCTAAAATTGATATCAAATTTTTTTAAAATTAATTTATTATTAAATTACTTTACTTTTCAATATTATTTATTTAATAATAAAATATAAAGTTAAAGACATAAATTCCTTAAAAATTTATACGATTCAAATTTATGAAAATAACAAGGGAAAGCTTATTAAATGCGTATGGGATGTTTAATAAAATATTTATCTTATATGTTAATAAGCTTTCCCAAAATTTTATGTGCGTGGTATACAGTATAATACTTCAAATTGCTTACAAAACTTATTGAAAGTTTATTTGACATGTTTTTATAAACTATTTATTTGTCTAAGTAAAATATGCTACATTCCGAATTTTTATTACGATTTTTATTGTTAATATTTAGAAATAAAATGAGAGCAAGTGATTATAATGAGATGAAATAGATATTTTCATGCTTATAAATGCTAATTCCATTTTATATTACGCGTTAATCATATTTTACATTTCTCTTAAAAAACATTTTTTTCATAATAGTTATTTCCTTTTAAGGATATTATATTGATTCTTAAAATTTAGTGTAAAGTATGAATACAACTATTGTAAACTATTGAAGGAATTCAGTAGCTAAAATGATTAAATAATTTTATTTCTTTAATGCATTGAACTTCACAATTTAAAAAAAGAAATGTTATCCTCTTCCCATAATTAACAAATTAAGAATTAAATATCCAACGTAGGCTATCTACCTTTTTCAAGTACCCTTTTTATTCTGTGGTTTATACTTGATTTCTTAATGGTGGCACATGAGTTGCTTATAATCCATTCCAGAATGTTTTGAATGCAATTTAAAGCACTTTTGTAAATGCACAGGGTATTGCGGCTGAACTTTAGGTAATTCTTGTGTTCCATCTGGTAAGTATTGTGCAGGATGAACAACGTAAAGTGTGTTCGCTATAAAATATAGGTAATACATTATTTTTATAAATGTATCGAATGACATTAAGTATTTGTAGAAATCACATATCACATAATTATTTTTTTATTTATTTTTAAATATATCAAAAATAACAATGTACGAGAACACTTGAAGAATATTATTTTGATATCTAATTTCATTCGTTCAGGAAATGGCGAGGTATTTGAAACAAATTAGCTTAAAATATGAAATATTAGCAATTATAAATAAAATGGGTAGTAAATAGGGTATTATTACATGTTAAACAGTTATATGCGTCATCAAATTATTGCTTAAAATATGTAACTCATTAAAATGTAATATCTGAATTTAATTTCCACTTAATTGAAATGAGAACATTTTATTTGATTATAACCATACAAATCTTGGAAAAATTGTTTCATTTTCAATAAAATTTGATTTATATTTTTAAATTAGCTTGCTTTTAGAGAATCACATTAATTTTTTAACCAATTTACGATAACTTTTAATAAAATTTTAAGTAATTTGCAAATTTAAATTAAAATTCATTATTTTTAATGTCTTCTTTGTGAATGGCATTATATAAGTATTTAGTTAAAAGTTGGAAGTTTGATATTTATAATTAAACCAAAAATTTAGTTTGTAACAAAATTTGATATTTATATATAAAATATGATTAATGTGAAATAGAGGTTTTGTAGCAGATTTTTCCGTTACCCTATTATGATATAATTTTCCATAATAGTGTAACTTTGCTGTAAAATAATTGGGTATTTTCATTATGCAATTTCCTACATTCTTTACTTTATATAACTACAAAATAACATTAAATATTTTTTTAATTTAAAATTTTTGAAAGATTATCATTTCCTAATTATTCACAATTTTATGAACTATTGGTATTTAAATATGAAATCCTCTAAAATAAGTATCCTCTCTATATCTTGAAGTCTTCGAAGAGATGCTTATTTAAAACGTTAGACTATGATTAGATTTTCAAATTTTATACCCTACTATCATAACAACGAATCAGCCTTAGCACTCTCTTAACCAAACCACAAAGTGGAAACTGGATATCTCCCGCGTTCAATCCTCAGACTTTTTCTCTCATAAGATTTAATGTTTTCTTTTCCAAGGGCTGATATAAACCGAACACAGAGCTGCATAATCAGAAAAAAAGTTTGGAGTTGTGAGCGAAGATCTCCTTAAGAATAATATCCCCAGGTCAGGTTTCTAATCTCTTGAGGTTTGCTCAGTGCTCGACTGACAATTTATGAATGGGAAAAAGAAATTCTCATCAATGTTTAGAGAAATCTCGCCTTATTCTCAGAGGAAAACAAATGGAGGAAATGTGAATTTGGGAAAGAAAAGTGAGACACTACGGATTCATAATTAATCATTTACTCCAAGTAGAGGGTTCAAAATAAATTCTTTTGTTTTCGCTTAATGATTTTTTTTTAAAAAAAAGACTTTATTTAAAACTTGCTTCCTTTTACAGGATACGCTTCAACTTATAGAGTGAAAATTCGTTTCCTCATTTCAATATAGTTGTCACTAATTTATTATTTTGTCAAATGCTTTTCTGTGAAGTGAAAGAGAGAGAGAGAGAGATAACCTGACTTAATATTCATTCCAATTGTTGTTATTTATGACAAGATTTTTTAAAAATAAAACATTCTAAGCATTTGCAATAATTTGTTATTCAATAGAAGCTAAAATCTTTCCGAATATTCTTGAGTAATTGCGAAAATATATAATAAAAAAAATTAAACATTCATGAGTTAATAGACCGTGTTAAGGATTTAAATGTTAATTAGGGTGAATTACAATGTCGCAATACTTAGATTTTGTTTATTTTGATTTAATGTTTATGAAAATTCTTTGAAAAAATGAATTATAATAATAAGTTAACATTAGGAATAATAATAAATAATAATTTTTCCGCTAAATGTTATCGTTTTATTACCATTAAATTTTATATAGTCTTAAAAATTTTAACTTAAAATATTATATCATATCAAATTTCCGCAATCTGAAACAATTGTTCATTTTAATGCAGTGGCATTTTCTGTTTCATTTTTCTTTTAAGAAATATTTATCATTAAGAATTATTTTAATTTGTTTCCCTTCTTAAACTCAGCTTTTTTTTTCAACGGCGGGCTCTTGGGTGACGAACCTAATGCCATAGCAAGGCTAGTAACTGCTTCTCATTTGTCGTCGTTACCCAGCGGGCACCTGTGAACCAAGTCACGGAGGCCAGTAGCGTTGCCCACGCCATACCACCACAAACCCGATTATAGGGTGGGCCACATTCATACATCATTTGAAGAAAGGATAGAGAAACACAGAGAAAGAAAGTAACATTCATGTCCAAACCGGGATTCGAACCAGGGACCCACATCGCAGGAGTCATTAACGCTAACCACTCAGCCATCGGTCGGCTTTAAATTCATCATAATACAAGATATTATATTAGAAAAAATATAATATTTCTGCTCTCAAATCTAAACTAATAAATGTCCACAAAATTGAGAAAGTTTCAAATGTTGATTTAATTCCACATACTATTTGCAAATATTGATTTAATTCCATATACTATTTTTGTCATAATGTATTTCATTAAGTATATCTGTATTTATAAAATATTTTGTTTGTAGATTCTTACTTTTTATATTCGAGTATATTACACTGTTTACCAATACTTAAACAGTTTGTCAATACGAAAGTATATATATACATGATAAAATTGAAAATATATTAAAGAAAAAATTATTAGAACTTTTTTAAAAAAAGTGATTTTTCTCCTAGAGCTAAAGCTTTCATCTTAGGACATTTGAATAAATTTATTGGAAAAATATACCTGTCCAAATATCAGATATTTACCTGGCGCTACGAATTGTGAGATGAAAGCTCTGGTCTCGCAAGGATGCTCATCCGGTTGCCAACATAAATTGATCGGAATATTTCCTGTGTATCCCGATATGAAGTTAGGGTACCTTTTATGGACGTTCCAGCAGATATGCGATCTCCCCCACAGGTACTGTGTCTGTGCAGGTGATGACGACACACTTCGCAACAAACTTCATCCATCCCGAATTTCAAAATATCTCTGTTATTAGAAATTTCAAAAATAAAATATATTTTTATACTGTGTATAAATTTAATAAGAAAATATGAGCAATTTAATAGAAACAAACATTCAAAATTAAATCTTGTTCATTATACATAGTTTATAGATATACCAATTCTATAAATTTGGTATTTTTTCTCATAACCTCTTAGAAACAATCAAATATAAAATAACACATTTTGTATGTATTAAAATTATTAACTGATATCTTATTTGATAAATATCTGTTTGGTTACAAAACACCTAATTGTTAATTGATTTAAAAGTTATTCGTTGTTCATGTTAGAATGTATTTTGTGACAAGAAATTGGATTAAAATTTAAAAAATTAAAAAATGATGATGCATTTTTGTTATATATTTTGTTATATTATATTTCATATATTATTTTATATATTTTGTTATATTAAAATGATGATGCATTTTTGTTATATGCATTTTTCTTAGTTTAAACTGCTAATTAGACTTATGAAATATTTTGCTTTGCATTAAGTAATATTTCAATTATATTTATTTCAATATGGTAACATAGTATATTCCACATTGATATAGAATACATATTTTAAGAATACATTAAATTTTATATATTTCTAAAAGTTTATTTAAGAAAATGTTTTCCCAAATACTTTGGCACAAATACTTATAGAATACTTAGGTACCCGCTGTTGACCAAATAAATTCCCTGCCACACTAAATATTAAATTTATATATGCGGATGTTTTATTTTATTTTTATTTCTCTTCACATTTATTTTGAATCTAACAATCACACAATTCTGGAAGTTACGTCTGCCATAATTGCACTTTCATTTTTTCTTTTTATTTTCCTGTTCACATTTACTTATACTCACTCATGATCTGTCTTATTGGTACAGATGCCGTATAATCAAGGATGCCAAATTCGGAGATTTGTGATTTTTTGGCGGATTTTCTTATGTATCTGGTAACCTGATTTTTATTACGCAAAGATATGGAGACCTATAAAAATTATCCAGAAAATTCTATTTTGGCAACCCTAGTATTTACGTCACCTCGCACATCACAATGCGTCATTTTGGCAACATTTCCTTATCGCCACAACATTCTGAATTCGGAATACTGGATTATACGACATTTGTTCTGTTTTAGCTTTCATCGGAAACAAATAATAAAACATCCTAATAACATTTTTGGTTTCGCTTAAATTGTCAACATTTCAAAATAAAAATAGTTAAAATTTTAAATCACTCATACCCATTCATATAATCGATCCTTTCTAAAATATCAAAAAGTCCCTTAAATATATTTTAAATTAACTTGACACAAAAATATCACCTCATTATTAATAATATTATAAATTAAGAAATAGTTATCTAATCTCAAGTCAATTAAGCAAATACAGTAAAATAATCTTACAGCTTTATAATTTTATTTATTTTCTTACAAAAATCAGTAAATACTAAAAACGAAGTCAATTATATTCAGTTTTGATGCCATTGAATGTGGCAAATTAAAACTGGTGACA
The DNA here is from genome assembly GCA_037975125.1 of Latrodectus hesperus. Taxonomy (NCBI): domain Eukaryota; kingdom Metazoa; phylum Arthropoda; class Arachnida; order Araneae; family Theridiidae; genus Latrodectus; species Latrodectus hesperus. The sequence goes on from JAJQOW010000283.1 coordinate 26,971, forward strand.
ATATTTTCTCACACAATTTTATAAAAATCTATCATAAATATGTGTCACTAACTTTATTGCATAGTGTCATCATATAATGTTTCATATTAAATTTAATAATAATATTATCATCTATACATGTACTTAAAACAAAAAAAGACAAATATGTAAACTTTATATACTTATACAGACACACATTTCAAAATTTTAAACACACATAAATGATATTTCATAATATTACACTATTAGTACTACAGAAAAATAAAGTTTACATTGGGCACAGGCACCGTATTCTGAGATTGGCGATTTTTGGCGGATTTTCTTATGTATCTGGCAACCGTGTTTTTGTTACGTCATACATATGGAGACCTATAAGAATTATGCAGAAAATTGTATTTTGGTAACCCTAGTATTTACGGCATCGCGCACGTCACGAAACGTCATCTTGGCAACATTTCTTCATCACCAAAATAATTCAGAATTTGGTATCATTGATTATACGGCACCTGTGCCATACATTATTAATATGCGTGATATCCGAATTCATTTAAACAGAAATAGATTTATTTTAACAAATACTGTTAGTAAACGCATATCATTTATTTTGTTATATTCGAATTTGGCGCAATGAATGATATAAATACGCATTCTGTTTTATACATAAATTTATTTACATAAAAACTGTAATTTTTCTGCAAATTCTGCTTAATATAAAGCAAAGGATAAACTGAGTATTACGGTCAGACCTCAGTTTTACCCGGTTTAGATATAGTGCCGGAATTTCAATACTTTCTTTTATATTCGTTTTGTATTTCGCTGTGAATATAGCGTAGGAATTTCAATCCTTACTTGTACTTGGCGAAAAAAAATCCAAAAATCGCCAAACTTCGACCGTATTACTCAGTTTTACCTAAAGCAAATTATCAAAAAAAATTTTTTTACTAGTTTTTCCCTATGCTATCTGTGAAATTTTTAAATGATTACACACAGCTTGTCTTACAAAACACACAATATTTTGTGGATGTTATTCCATTCGTTTTTGTTTTTAATTTCACTTTCTCATCGGTCTGCTCTTGCCAACTTTCAAAAACACTCTTCACAATTAATCGCTTTACGAGTATGACAAATGAATGAAGTAGCATTTTTCTCTCTTAATTTTCACACCAAGTGTGATGTTAGACATAACAACTTTAAAATAGAACATAAATCAAAGTGACATTATCCACACTGATAAAAAAATACTTAATGATAAATAGAAATCTATTTTTACATCACAGGTATTTTCAAATTATCCAATCGAACATTTTTATCTAAACATATGTCACCAAGTGTTGCAAATTTTAATATTTTTTCAAAATTTAATGAACAAAAGGTAAATAATCAACTTATATCTTCGGGTACTAATTAGAATAAAAAAGATAAATCTCTATTGCAATTTATATATCAACGTGGTTTCAGAGAAAGTATAATCATAAAAATTTACATGCCCAAATAAATAAAAATATAATATAAACTTATGAAAAAGCGTATATAGTGCAGTAACTAGATTGCATTGTGAATATATTCGATGGTGAAATGAATTCCTTTTTTCCTTTATCACTGTTAGTGGGTAGAATGGTAATTAAAACAATATATTATTCATTTTTCATAAGATTTTAATGCAGAAATTTTGAATATTCGTATAAGTATGTAATATTTTGTGTTTTTGCTCTGTTGTATTATATTAGACATACACATACACACAGATATATATATATATATATATATATATATATATATATATATATATATATATATATATATATATATATATATATATATATATATATATATATATATATATATATATATATATATATATATATATATATATATATATATATATATATATATATATATATATATATATATATATATATATATATATATATATATATATATATATATATATATATATATATATATATATATATAAGAAATATTAAATATTTTAACCCATATTGTATATGCTGTTATCATGTTATTATTATCTGATTACTGTTTGAAGTTTTTTCCCGAAATTTAAATTCTCAAAATAGCTATTTTATTCTCGTATACTCGTTATTTTATCCTCGGAACTTAATTTTTTGATTTCGTATTTTCATAGATCCTTTCACATGTTATCAATATTTTTTTTAAATACGCAAGCTGTAGTCATAGATTTGAAAATTAATGTTGCGTTTGTTCATGCAATCAATCTTCTTTTTTGTAAAAAGAGTGAAATTAATATAGTTTATTCCAATTAATAACATATATTACTTTAGGAAATATTTATACTAAAACAATTACTACTGCAATTTGATGGTGGGAATTTCATTGAACAGAAAGTTTTGTTGACAACGTATACAACAAAAATAAAAATCTAGCACACAACTGTTGTAATAAACTTTAAATTAGTCACATGAGTACTTCAAAGAGGCTTAAATTTTTGATGAGTCTTTTGCTTCCATCTTCCATATTAATTTCTCTGGTTGACGTACTATTATTGTGTGTTCCGTTCAACATATAATGATGTAATGTCCTGTGTTTCTTTTCTTGTTAGCCATTTTAAACCATCTAATTATTTTTTCATTTGCGTTTAAATTACAGGACCCATAAGATTTTGCTTTTAGTATTACTTTAAAATTCTTCTAAATTAATCACTTACAGTTTGTCAATGTAGTCTAATTTGTATTGATTGGAATATATTGTCATAATTTATTCGTTATATCCATTTGATGCTTCTGATAGTAGGCTCATTTACCAGTTATGTTTCTCTTCTCTAGAAAGATTCGTTTGTTTCTTTGTAAATGTCAAAAATTGTCTAATGCTGTGGTAGAACACAATAATATTTTTAGTGAACACAATTTTGTTCGCAATTTGCTTTTATCATTAATGGTTGTACTAGATTCTCACCAAAAATTATCAAATATTGATAAATATGGCAATATTTATGATTTTCTTTTCACTAATAAAAATATATTAATGCGGTTAAATACCGAATGTGATAGCTTACTGTAAATGTTGATTATGTGCTGTATAGAAAATTTAGACTTTTGTATTCGCTTACAATAATATCAAGTATAGAAATTGATGTAATGGTGATAAAATTCTGACGACGAAATCTTATATAGATCTTATAAATGACAAAGAATCTTATAAGGCTGAGATATTTATTACTCTTTTTGTAGTCAAAAGAAATGAGTACGAAATAAATGTATTAGCAAGGTTGCATTAACTGCGAAAAAGCATTTTCTTAAATATGATTCTAAAATTGATTTGATTTAATGTATATTTACTAGTGTCGAAGAGTGAATGCAAATTCTATTTGTAGGGAAGAATAGTAAGCATTAAATGTTCCTGATTCTGTCAAGAATAATTGCTTGAGAATGATGATCCGGCAAGTATAACTCAATATAACTAATAATAGGAATATTCTAGAAAATTTTTTTGTGTAGAAATGAATGTTTCCAGCAACGTGAAGATTTATTTGAAAATGTTTTGCTACGATTCGAAGATTGAAGATGGCCATAAATCTAAGAAATATTAGACAAACTACATATAATTGTTAAAATAGATGAAAATCAATTCGAGAAACAAAATTTTATATATATATAGTAGACAAGCTTGAATATTTTAGTTCTTTTTTATATTTATTTTTAAATGCAAAAATATTGTTTTTTGGATGATAGTAGTACTGTATTTAATTGTTTAAAAATATTCATATATAGAATGGCACAAAATACGAAAAAAGTTTTGAGAATCAAATTTTTTGCATTGTTCATGACCATAACTTTAAATATGTTGAATGAGTGAATTTTATTTTACACTAGATTTCTTTTGTCATTTTCTGTATCATTTCTTCTGAAAATGTATTGCATTTTCTGAAATGTTTTAGTTTGGTAAAATAATCTATTTTAAACAAAATCATATTTGCTAAAATTTCTTAATTTATATTAATATATAATTATTTGTAGAATTACAGTTTTTATTTCTCTTTATGATATCTTATTTAAAATTTTAATTTACTATTATATTATAGCATTTTAAATAGTAAATGTAAAGTCTGAAGTAAATTTTATTTGTAATAATCCAGTGTGATTTTTTTAAATATATTGTTTATCATTTAATATGATATATTACGATCCCAAATACTATCTGGCAAATATTTGTTAAAATATGTCCATTTATTATTAACCTTTGAGGTTTACTACACTTTAGAAGGAGCCAAATAGAAATCCTATTAATAATTAATATTGAATATATTAATGTTACCAGGAAATTTCGTTTATCTTGTCAGTCTCTTTGAATGAATAGAAAAATTAATTAAATTATCTATTTTTATATTAATACTCAATTTACTGAAAGCCTACCTATAATAAAATAGATCATTCATGCATTTGGAATCTCTTTCATTTTTCATGGATATTTATATATTATGGATGAAATATGTTTGTATGTTACAAATAACAACATATCGCAAGTTTTGCATTATAGCAAACTATTTATTTCCAGATGATATTTCTTTATTATTACTGGTAAAAAGCAGTTGTTTGATTATTATATTTAAAATATAATATTTTCATTTATAAAAATTCATTTCAAGTATTAAATATTAACGTATATAATTGTAAAAGCTTTTAAAACATGACGGTATTCGAAAACATTAATTATAACCAAAAACATATAAAACAAATGAAAATATTCTAAGAAGGACATTGACTTTAGAAATTTTTAAAGTATAGAAATACTTAAAATCTTTATTATTTAATTTTGAAAATTAAACAGAAAATTCGAATTTAAGAGATTTGTGATATCATATGTTCTGTGTTATCTTTTTTTGAATTTTTATCTACTTCCTTATGTGTGGCAAGTGATTCATTTTCAAACAAAACCTTCATCGCATTTCTACCAGTGTGGCATCAATTACTTTATTTTAAAGTAAAATGTATATGTAATCAATGAAAATATGCAAATCAATTTCACTGAGAGAAAAAATGAAATCTGAAACTAGAAGATGACATCCATTTTCGAAGTAAGGAAATTATTGGAGCAGAGAGCGTTTTGATAAAAAAAAGCATCACTTATGTTAATGTTTTTCATCATATCTTTGCTTAGGATGTTGAACAAACCTGAGTAGTCTTGATCGATTTCTACCTCCATTAGCTAGATATAAAAATATGGATTGGAAACTTGCTATAAATATAAAATTAATTCATTTTTTTTAATATCGAGTACTCATTTTAAATAATAGTTATAGAATTTAAGTTTATAGCTTCTAACATTTCTCATCAAAAAATTAAGGTAAAAATGTAATTGTAAAATATTGTTTTAACAAAAGGTCTTTCTTTTAATTGTAAAGGATAGATTTATTTGTGAACAGATTACGCATATTTTTTAATATTAAATTTTTCTTCTTGGAAATATTTTAAAAGTATCAGTAATAAGTTACTCGTGAAACATCAATTAATGTGTTTTAGAAATAATGATTTATAGAGTAACATTCTGCAAATTAATCATAAATTACTATGCATATATTTAATTATATAAATTAGGGGAAATTTATTTTGAAATGGTTTCCTGGCGAAAATTAATAAGTAAATAATTTTACAAATCAAAAAGTTAATCAATATTGTAAAGCTGCCATACTTAAATTCTAGATGGGAAATAGTTTTATCAACATTTTTCTTTATTTACATCTGTATTCAGAATTTTTCTTTTTATAGTTATATTCAAAGGTATAGATGTCCTTTACTGCTATAAATTCTGATTGATAAATTTTTGCATTTCAAATTTACTGCCTAAAATCATGCAACCATGTTCATTAATGTTTATGGGTGAGAACAAATGCTGTACATCATAAGCACGAATTTATTAAAGTTAAAAAGTAAACTAAAATATTTACTTTAACTTCCTGTCATTTGATTAACAACTGAATCTGTATCAAATGCCAAAGTCTTTACTTGTTGGTGTAAATATCTCCTGTTTTCAATGTTTCTGATATTCTTGATTTTTTGAAAAGTATATTCATATTTTGATTAAAATCTTTAAAATTCTTGGCTGGAATTTATAATCCTGAATTCTACTCATTCCAAATTCTTATTTTTTAAGTTAGTATCTATTTTTCAAATATGCGATTTTTTTTTATTTTGTTATTATTTTATTTTCAAAACATTCTTTTTAAGTCTTAAATTCGTTATGAAATAAAAACAATATTGCATTGTACTTGTTTTTTTACATGTAAATACAAACATAATTCGTATATTTATTATATGAATTTCTTAATAAAAGTGTTATATGGTGTATTCAAATTCATTGCACCATAATTTAATTCTTATTATAAATATTTGCTAAACTATTGAATTTACTTTATTTCGTAATGGTTTCTATTTTGTAAAAGAGAAATGAAATATAGAATGCATTTTTTTGCTTTTATATTTACGCTTAAAGTATTATTCTTTTAAAAGCATTTCTTTCATTTATTATCAATAAACACAGATTTCTTATTGATAAGAAATGAAAGAAATGACAAATTCCTTTTTAAAATGTCAAATTTCATTCGTGTAAAAAAAAGAGTAAATTTGTGATTCCTACAATAAAGAAGTTTCTGCAAATCTTCACTTAAATAACTTAAAATATAAAAGTACATTTCATTATTCGAAAATTATATTTAGTCATAGTTTCAAAGATATTTTATTAAAAATTCATCATTTAAAATTACCATAGCAGCAAAAAGATTTTTCATATTTAAGCAGAATTGCTTTTCTTGTAGTCAAATAAAAATACTGAAATGCAATGAAAGCGATTTAAATTTAAAATTTTGTGTTTAATTTCTTAACATGAATTCAATTTTATCTTCAAAATTATGCTTTTGAAGTTCTATTTACAATTATACAGCATTTATAAATTACCAAATAGCAATTAATTTATTAACTTATGGAAGTAGTATAATTATGAGGTATAAATTTCATGAATTACTAGTTTTACTTTCATATCCTACTAAAAATGATAAATATTAAATTTCCGATCTGATAAAATTTAAAATTTATTCAGCATTTTAATTAAATTTTTAAATTTAATTAAATTTTTTAATTAAATTATTTTTTTTAATTATTTTATTTTAATTAAATTTTTTAAATTTAATTAAAAATAATAAAAAATTTGTGACGAGCATTTATCAACGATATCATTTAAGCCGGATTCTTAAATTTTAAAGTTATTAATTTATCAATCAAAAATAGTTTGAAATGTAGTGTCTTGTTAATTCTTTATAATTTTTTTACACTTTTATTCAAATATCATGATTTATGTGGTATACAGGCTCTTAATAGTCCGCAGTCATTTGTGTAGTAGGATTTTTCTAATTGATAATATGAATATATATATACATATATATATGTATATATATATATATATATATATATATATATATATATATATATATATATATATATATATATATATATATATATATATATATATATATATATATATATATATATATATATATATATATTCCCACGGTTTATTCACTTGATGTTTTTAAGAAAAATATTTATTGAAGAGTAAAAGAATGCTTGTGAATAATAAACATAAGTCTTCCTTCAAAATCATAAAAAATAAACACTTAAAAAATGGCATTTAGCAGATACAAAGAATAATATGTTGTAAGAAAGTACTTATAAATTTAGCTTTGTTTCAATTGTTTCACTTTCTCATTTTCTTTTACTTTCACAAAAGTATAAATTAACCAATTTCATTTAGAGTCATTACTTCAATTTTCATTTATGATGTATATGATAATACATTTAAATTCGATAAATTTGGTAAAGATATGCAATAATTTGAAATTTTGAATCCAAATGTAATGAATTCTTGATTTAATAAGAGAGCCTTTAGTGAGATAACTTATATAAAATGTATATAATCATTGCATAGGTTTGATTTGAATTAGACAAAACAAATTGCGTCAAGTTATATTATTTCTATAATAAAACCCTTTTTATTGTTTAGAAATGTAATTTTAATGGTTTCTCTCATGATGATTTACAAATACACCTAATGAAAATATTTCCTTTAAATCATATAAACTCAGCAAATTTCAACATTTTAAGAAAATTTTAAATATTTTTGTGCGCTGAATAACCTCATATTTGTTATTTTAATTTGATTACTTCCTTTACAATTTATCGTGTGTCATTTATAATATTTAAATTCTTATCAAAAGTAAATAATTTAATTTCATTCAGGCAATTATTATTTATTCAAATTAAATTATAAAAATGTCCTTACATTATATGAAAAAGGATAAAATTATTTTTAACTGCAACTATAGTGGCCCACATAATCCGCCTATTTACACGATATTAACATGAAATAATTCATTACAAATACAATACTAACAAGAAATAATTCAATTAAAATAATTCTAATTAACATTTTATGGTTATAATTCAAGCTGAATAGAAAATTAAGAAGTGGTTTAAAAAACTTTAGCTTTTTATTGCAAAAAATTCTCTCGCATGCTAAAAAATTTGTAAATTTTTAAGACAAGATATATGTTTTTTCTAAACATTATTTCTTTAGATGTTCGTAATCTTCCACCCAAGTAAGAACAAGAATTCTCTTGAGATTCATCCTGATCTTGTAACTCTAATTAGTATATTTTCCTCGTACATTTCTCGGGATAATTAACGCATAACACATTTCCCCAACTAAATCAAAGCAAGAAGAATAATTCTTTTAATGAGGAATCAAATCACAACAATTAGTTTTGCATTAACTAACAAATCATTAGCAAAGCAAGTATTTATACAAAGTTTCCAATTAAATAATATTAATCCGAATTTTAAGGTAGTTTCAAAATAGTTTCATTTATTATTTTCGTTCAATCTATTCGGTTAAAACTTAAAACGAAATGTGCTTGCTTGGGGCTATTCAATATATCATTTTTTATTTTTTAAGTAAAAGATATTATATTGTATTAAAACAATAAACTGGAAATAACTTATATAATAACACTTAATAACAACTTAAAATAAGCTATTTAATACAATGATTTAGATATATCTCCAGTGTATCCCCACTTTTGTTAATGGGCGTAATGGGAATGAAACAAATCGTGTAATTTACTGTCATAAATAATCCATTTGCATCATATATATGCTTACGTTTTTCAGAAATTAGTAAAAAATAATACAAACATTTTTTTACATTTTGTAAACTAAACAGTTATCACTTACTAATAAAACTTATTTAAAGGCCAATGTTTAATTCTGGAGGAAACTGTTTTGGAATCGCATCGTTGATCGATTGCGCAAGTATAATGTAATATTGCCTTTTTTTCAATGAGACAATATTAAATTTCGCTACATTTCGTTGTTTTTCTACCTTTGTTGATTTGTGATCGTAATGCTTCTTTTAACCGACAAAATTATTACTAAGCACTTTTTTTGCATCAATTAACATTTAGTTTGTTTAGCATTGTTTATCACTCTTTACTGAATTTTTGCACAAAAAAATTAGATTTAGTATAGATTAAATTTTTAATAAAATTTCGAGCCAATAAAATTATCGTATTTATGTTGTATTATTTTCCTTTCTTCGTAAAAATATTTTATTTCTTTACGATCAAAATCGGTGGTGTAATGGAAAAGCACCCGACTACAGTAACTTAATTTTTTTAATTTTCATTAAATGCCTAAATATGCAAATATGTAGCATTAATATGTGGAATCAAATTCTTAATAACCCTTAAATTCAAAAAATTTCATTTGATTTTTCTTAAAAATTATTTACACTAAAATTTAAAAACTTTTGGGAAATATTTTTATTTTATTATGTAAACATCTCGCTTAATTCTTTTAAGGTAGCTAACATTTCATATTATCTTAAGTGATTGCTTGTGAGTTCCAAATGATTTAGTATACCAAATCATTGTGTTACAGACGGCCTAAACTGGCTAATTTTGAGAATCTTAGCTTTCAGTAAAAAAAACGCATAGATTTCGGAAGAATATTGTGGTTTGAAGAAATAATAATATTTAAGTGTTCTGCTATTAAATGATGTTTACTTTTTACTAAGTATAGTTCCCCAAAATTAGGTCTTAAATTTAAATGAGTTTAAAAATAATTCGATTGTGATATCACCCGAATAATCCCCATTAAGAAAAAAATCTTAAATAATTAATCCAAGATTTTTTTGCAAGGATATTTTGCATTTTAATACATTTTCTACTTAAATTATATTAGAAAAAGCGTGAACACATGCGCAATAATGAGCAAAAACCATAGTTTCTCAAAATATTTTAAAAAAAATAGTAAGTATTGTTATTTAAAGAACTACTTTGTAGGTGTGTAGAAACATAAAAAATATTCTGCACTGCTCATATTTTTTTCAATTTTTCTAGTATTTATGTAAAAGTGATGATTTCAAACGAGGAGAAAGATTTACGCGCTTCCGTTCTATAAACAAAAAGAGTTCATCAATGGAATGTTACTACGTTTAAATTAATTAGAAACACTGTAATCAAATGAAAGACAATATTTTAAGTTTGTTAAGTGTAACATTCTAATATAAATATTATTATATTCTGACAATAGTTTATAGTTCAATTCCTCAGAAAAATTTGGTTAGCAAACGGAATAAGGACTTTATTTATGTTGATCCCAACTTTTACTACTAATTTTGATTTTGTTAGTAATTATGATTACGAGTTTAAAGAACTGTATCATTAGCAATTTTTGTCATTCAACTTGCATTAAAATATTTTTAAATCTCAGCATGAATAAGTTATTTAGTTAGTTTCGCAATTTTCGAATTCTGGCTCCAGTTTATGACATTTTTAATCATAATAATGAGTTTGTTTTTGAAAAATTGGTTTAATATTTGAAACTTGGTTTAATAGTAGAACAGATTTTGCTTACAATATATTATGTTAATGATGAATTATAATTAAAACAAGCAAGAGTTATACTACACTACTATCAGCTTAATTTAAATTACCAAGTTCGACAAATAAAACTTATTGTTAGGAAACGGAAAAAGTAATTTTGTCTGACCTCGTATGCACTAATATAAAATATTTATTTCTCTCAAGCAAAATTTATTCGAATAACTTATTGATTGATACGAACAATATTTTTCTTACTTATTTATTAATGAGAAAGAATAGTTTCTAAAATTGTGATTGCATAGTTTACTTCAAAGTTCGAGATTTACCTACTAGAGGGCAGAGTTGTTTTGAATTTGGGTATTAGTGACAATAGTGGAAATGTAGATTTACCAAAGAGGATAACGCTTTTGTTTTGTGGTTTCAAATCTCTTATTTTAGACAGATCAATTACATATAGTGTTGTTTATGAGCTAAATATATAATTCGGCTAAAAAATTCCTTTAAGGGGTAACTTGTACAGTGAATGCAATGACGGTTTTGATGCTCATTATTAAGTAGTCGTAATGTAATGTCGCTAATGTATTTATTTGCAATATGGTAATAGGTAATGAAGTTTCTGAAATGATGAAGATGTGTTTGATTGAAAAAGTAGTTTCTTGATAGAGGAATAAAGATATTTTGATACTTAGAGTTGAGATTGAACTAAAAATATTAACATACGCAAGTAAAAAAAGGAAAGATATATGAAATATATTTATTGTCAATTGTATCACTCAATACAGTAGTATTTCAAAAGTAAATACCAGCAAATAACTATATTTAAATATTTTTAATTTCTAAGCCAGTGACTTAAATTTATTAGACGATTTTTAAGGTGATGTCATTTCTGGATACATTTATTTAGAACAGGAAAGACAATAATGTGTTAAATCAAGATCACAGAATAAGTAATTTATATTTATTGTTTGTATCAAAGCACTTTTTCATGAACAAATAATTTCAATCATAAATTTTTCTTATTGGTACGAAATAATTATTGAATGAGTTTTTATTCATGAAAGAATATTATCTCAGAGGTATACTATGAACATAGTTTTGATACCTTATATTGTGTATGAAGATTTATTTAAAAAAAGAAAAAAAAACATTTCTTCTAAGTAATTTTAGAAATTTATATTTTAAATAATTTTACCATCAGATATTTTTATTCATTAGTGGAATAAAGATGAGTAGATTTCAAAATTTTTGGAAGCGTGTGCAAGGAGTGAAGTTTATGGTGTTATGAAAAAAAATTATTTAAATTTTCATCTGTGAGTTTTCCACAGTGCTAAAATGGCTAAAATGGATATTACTGCAGGCTACTAAATTTTTGCAAGCTCTCTCTTTCTAGAATATATAAACATTTTGTTCTATGAATTTTGTCTCTCATAATTTTCTGTTTTACCACTCTGTTACTCACACTCAATTTGTACAAACAATAACAATTAGATGCGAAGAAACTCGGTTGATGTCATTAAATATCGGTATTCATGTTTTTGTGTAATGCACGCATATTAAGATTTTACCCTTTCACCGCTGTAAGGGATGGGAGTAATGACACCTTATACAAAGGGGTATCAAGTAGGTGTCACATCGTATATCCGAAAGAGATTCTTTGTAATTTGAAAGCACAAAACAAAGAAAAGAATGGAAATTTGGGCTTACCCCCAAAAGCATCAATATATATCACTTGGAGGGCGTTGCTACCACAACTTACTTAAAGTGCCTTAGCAACCACATCGTAATTTCGATTGCGTTGGGATTCGAACTCGCTGCAAACCGATAGCGAGAATGAAAGCTTTAACTAACCAGGCTAATGCGGTCTCATTGGGAAGTTATTTTCAAATCATCTTGTGATGGTGATAAATGATATCATATCCCTTTATATATTTATGTAGTGTGATTACTTAGTTATACTTCTTAATCCTCATTTAATAGTAGTAGAAATTTTTTTAGAAATTATCTTATTTTTATTTTGTTGATTAATATTTTTAAGTATCTGAATTTTATACTGAGAAAAGCATAAACTATTTTATATTCTTAATAAAAGCATAAAATATTTATAGAAGATCGTAATTCTCTATTAGAAAAGTTTTTCTCACTCTTATAACAAACAATATAATAGTAGTACTTCTTTTAATATAATTGAATCTATCAGCAACATAAAGTGAATGTAGTTACTGTTCTATTCGCTAAATGAATGTTAATGGTAACATTTTAATTGGTTGGAAAGATAATACATCACATGTTCCATTTTTGTCTTACTCAGATTTATCTGAATTCACAAAATGCTGAATTTTTATTATAAATATCAACTGCAATGTTTTTATAAGTTTAAATACAATACGTGGTGTGAGAGAGTAATATCTATTCCTATTAAAAATTGTTTTATTTCAGAAAATATCTCAAGAGTAACAAAAGTATTAACTTACTCTTTTGAATTAAACAATATTCAAATAAACAAAAATTCTTTTGAAATAAACAAACTATAAAGTTTTGCAGTTGCGTTAAACCTCATTTTGCTCTAAATTTATTGTGTTATTTTAAGTTTGACAAAAAGTCTTCAATTTGTGTTAAAAGAGTTCTCTGCAGAATTAGCACAAAGTAATAAATAGTTTTAAGTTCCTCATCCATTTAATGGAGTACTAAATCAGGAATTATATTGTAGCCAACTAAAGTATTTATATTAAATATTTATAAATAACTCTCTCTTAATCCTAGTACATACAAGTAACCTAATAAAAGCAGGGAAATAATCGCTAAGTATTAGATGTTACAGTCGACTTATAATCACTGAATAATAGATGTTACAGTCGACTAATAATCACTGAGTAATAGATGTTACTGTCGATTAATAATCGCTGAGTAATAGATGTTACAATCGACAAATAATCACTAATTTACAGATGTATATCTTTCTAATAAAACCTTGTTCACATAGTAAAATTGTTTTTCTTCTGAAGTTATATATCTTTTTATTTATTCCTTACTCGGCTTCGTCAAACATATTTGAAAAATGTAATCAGGTGTACAGACCCAATTTGTACAACACACAAAGCAAAATCATTAAAATTTACTTTTGAACAAAAAAACTAAGTTTAAGCTAGCACATGCTCCTACTCATTATAGTTAGAAATTTATAGTTAGAAATAAAGAGAAATAAAAAGAAATTTTGTACATAAGCTTGTCTTCTTTTTGCGTTTATAGTAAAAAAGGATTTTAAAAATTCATATCTTGAGAAGCATTAGATTTACTTAAGTATAAAGAACTTCCTTCTCTATTTTTAAAATACCCAAAAAATTGAAATTGGGCACATAGTTTTTCATAACTTTCTTATTGTTTAGAGATATATGTTCGGAAGGCATTCTTAAAATTTCAATTTCTGACCAAGATCTTAAACTAATCTTACACACTAAAAATATCTTCTTCCATTTCTTCTTCAAACCAATTTAAAATCTTGAGACTTAATATTAAGAGTTTCAGAAATTCAGTAAGAAAGAATTTTAAAAATGGGGTTTTAAAGTAGCCAAAATTAACATCGAGTAATAACACAATTATTAGTTTAATATTTAATAATGTAAGGATAAATACGTGGGTTCATTTGATAGTTTAAGGTTGCACAAAGAAATTATTTTCACTAGATTGAGATAAATTTAGGCATGCGTTTGAGAAAAATTGAAATTTCTGCTCTTGCATTTCTATAATCAAAATAATTTGAAAAAGAAGTATGAAATTTAATACATTATCAAATTTAGCAAACTACAGGAAATTATACTATCTATAATGACGCAATATCTAGTCACTTAATGTTAATATTTTGCATATATGTCAATGCTTGTTAATAGTATGAGGAATCTAGTATCAAGTTCTTTCATACTGGTCTTGCAATTTAAAAATTTTTTTAAGAAGTAACAAGACAGCACGAATTCGGTTTTCCAGATGAGATCATAAATGCTACTGAATGAGTGTCAGGTGAATTTGAAGGCCAAAACATGATGTGAAATGCATTGCAATATTCCTCAAACCATTATCTGATAATTCAAAGTTTATGACTTTGTGCATTATGCTATTATTAAATATCATGCCTCGTCGGAAATACTCTTGTTAGGAAGAAATGAACTATTTATGCAGCGATGTTCAATTAGCACAGACGTGAAGGCTTGTTCTATGATGATTATGGTTCTTAAAGTGCATCATTAAAACATTGCTCACAGCGTAATGCATTCATCACTGGTTTCAGTCCAACTGTGCATCTAGCAGCCAGGGTTTCATTCCGAAATCGGCGTATTAGCACACGCTCTTTGATGTGATGGACAAGAAAACGTTATTCATTGGACTATGAAATTTTTCTCTTTCATTCTTCTGATATAAATTTTCGTCGTCCATTGGCTTATTACAAATGCAAGGGTCAATAACGTGCCATCAATGTAAGGACATGTTACAGCCTCTGGATAAATAGTCCTATACGTGGCAATAAACGCTGTACAGAGTTTCGAGAAACACTGTGTACGATAATGCAGTAGTTTCTGATGATTTCGTCTTTTGTAGTCATAGTGAACCATACGTAACTATCTTTACTCTCCTTTAGAAGCACAAGGCGCCATAAACATCACATTTCTGGTAGGTGACTTGTCGTTTTAACATCCCTACTTACACACATACGATATACGGTTATAACAACTACATCGCAACAGTCGACTAAACACATAATTATTGATATTGATGTTCTCAGTTGCCAAGCCATAACAATTTAATTTTTAACGAAGCCAGATAAATAACTGATTTCCTCCTCATGTCACTAATCACTTTATATTTGGAAAGACGTTCCAGATGTTTTAATGATGTTCTTTAATTGCTCGATTTGCAAAATTTGTGCTCAGAACTGCACACAGTTTTCATTTTACAATCTAAATATTAAATATGTATATATTTTTAAATTTGCCATTATTACAGAATTTGAAATTTGTGTAAGATTGAATTTTTTCTGCAAAAAATTCAAGTTAAAGATGGTGAAAACGGCTTTTTATTTTATTAAATATAAATATTTTTTTCTTTAAAGCTGATTTTAAAATGTATACCTCGTCACATTTATTTAATATCTTTAAAAGCTTCTCTGAAATTCTTAAGTTTATTCATAAAAATACAAAATTAAATGATTAAAATTTACCTAAATTAGACACAATTAAATATTTGAGCATATTTTACAATTTTATTTTAATAATCACTTATCAGTTTTCTTCTGTGCAAATTAGAAAAATTTTTTCTTTGTAAAATTGAGCAGTTCGTTTTGTAAATTTTTACATTAAATTAAATTCTGTGATACATATATTGAGATATTAAGGAAAAATAAAATTTTTACATAAATGTTTTTAATAAGTAATTAAAGTCTCATAAATTTCATTTCTATAGCTATTTAAATATTAAAGAAAATACATCTAAAATTTATTTAACCGAATATGAATGTATGAATGACTCTATTAAATATATATATATATATATATATACATATATATATATATATATATATATATATATATATATATATATATATATATATATATATATATATATATATATATATATATATATATATATATATATATATATATATATATATATATATATATATATATATATATATATATATATATATATATATATATATATATATATATATATATATATATATATATATATATGTATATATATATATATATATATATATATATATATACACAACTGGCCATTAAAATTGCTACACCAGGAAAGCGGACACGACACACGTGAAATTTTCATGACAGGTAGAACTTGCTGTGATATACAAATGATTAGATTTTCAGCGCATTCATACAAAGCAGGCGACAGTAGCGACATCTACAATGTGTATAAACCAGAGATTTGACAGCAGTTTTCTCATACTCAATTTCCATTTCAACGTTGTTTTCGGCAAAGAAAGTTGTTGTAATGCCTCGTGTAGGAAGAAGAAATGCCTATCAGCACGTGTCTGACTTTGATCGAGGAAGGATTATAACCTAACAGGATTGCGGTTTATCGTACCGCAATTTTGCTGCTCGCGTCTCTCGAGACCCCATGACTGTTAGCAGAATATGGAATCTATGGGTTCAAGACAATCATACGGAACGTCATGCAGGATCTCAGCGACCCCCATCATTAACAGCAGAGAAGACTGACATCTTATCCTCATGGTCACAAGGAATCGTATAGCCACGTCATGAACCCCGAGTCGAGAAATGGAGTCATTTGCAAGGCAACAAGTTTCTGCTCGAACAGTTCGACGACGTTTGCAGCAGCATGGATTGTCTGCATAGCGACCATGGCTTCGGCTACCATTGACGCTGCGTCACAGACAGGAGCGCCTTCAATGGTGTGATCAGCGACGAACCTGGACGCGGGAATGGCATCACGTCATCTTTACAGATGAATCTCGGCTCTGTATACAGGACCATGATAGCCGCATCCGTGTTTGGAGGCATAGTGGAGAACGCGCATTGCCAGCTTGCAGTGGACATCGCCATACTGGCCCATCTGCTGGAGTGATGGTATGGGGTACCATTTGATACACGTCTCGATCACTTTTTGTTCGCATTACCGGCACTTTGAACAGCAACCGTTACATTCCATCGTTATAGATGGATCCATGGTTATAGATGGATATTAATAATATAATGGCTTTGCGGTGTACATTTACAATGTGCACAAATTGATTGTTATCAAAATAATGGATTTACAAAGAATCTTTAATTACAATGGTTCAGGCCCAACTTTGCATGTATTACATTTCAAATACCCATTTTAAGTGATTCATATAAGTGCAGAATTATATTTAGTAGAAAATTGTGTCATTCTTCACACAGATTTCATGAAAATTAGGAGATAAATGTTAATGTTGGATATCAATTCCGTATTGGATACCCTAAAATCGATTATATTCAATTACCTTTAAGTATCGTGAAGGTGTTTGTCAAGATGTGTATTTAACTTACTCTAAGTGTTCTTCAAATCATAAATCATCAAGCTCCTCAGAATGGATATATGCAATTCTATATACTTCATAAAGCAAAGTACGCATTATAGTATGGATTTGGTCTGTACGTCTCCCTAATGATACATTTTTTATGATTATGATTGGTCCAGAGGAAAGTCAGGACACAGCTGCATATATCATGACAGATGTTTGTTAGTTGTAAGACAAAGAAATAATACCATACTCTTTTGCTACTGATCTCCATACGTACATCAATCCCATTGTAGTGAAGAGTACAAATGATGATTAATATGACCACATTATTTTTTTCACTTATCAATCAAGAAAGCTTTGTAAGTGTGACATCCCTGTCCACAACGTTGGCATTAGCACCTGTGACAATTTGTTCAGGAATTGTTCTGTAGTAAATTTTCTATTATGAAACCGTTTTCTAGCTTTACTCATTGATGCGAGTGAATCCAGATGTTGATTGAGCTCTGCAGTCAATATTTGTTTTCACTGAGCTTCTCTTTCAATACACTGTTTCGTTTGCCAAGCTTGTCTTGTAACGCTGTTTTGGTGACTTTGAAACAATATTTCAAGAGACATCTAAAGGTTGCAATGTTACCGTCATATCTGTTCCTAATAGGTTTCCTACAATTTTGTCTCTTCAAAATTCGAGATCCGATACATTTTGGGATTTTGATAAAGTGTATGACTTAGATAAACTTAATATGGCTACCAAATTTTAGTAGAATATGTATATATATATATATATATATATATATATATATATATATATATATATATATATATATATATATATATATATATATATATATATATATATATATATATATATATATATATGTATTTATGTATATATATATATATTATATATACATGTATTTATGTATATATATATATATATATATTATATATACATATATATAAATATATATGTATATTTATTTATATATATACATATATATATATATATATATATGTATGCATGTGCATGATGAATAGTTAGATAATTATAGATAAATTATACAATGGTTTAACTTTGTCAGTGATAGTTTAGTGGTAATATTGAAAGTTTTGGACAATTTTACATGAAATTATTGCAAAACATGATCAATTACACAATGATTTGAAACTTTCAATAGAAATTTCGCAAAGAGAAAACATTATATAATGAAATATTAAATGTGGTTTATCAATAAATGTCCACATCATTGGTTGAAAATCAATAGTTTTCTGGTACTCAGCTTGTTTCTCACGAGAGAGTTAAATTTACTGGAACAAACAACACGTTATTTATTTTGTATTGTATTTTCTACATTTTACTTGATAAATCTCTTATTATTGCACTTTTACATGAAAGTATTGTATTATTGAACTTTTACATAACTACTAAAATTTATTCTTATAGTCGACGTAAAACATACTAATCGAATAAATTTTGAAAGCTTTTATTATAAATGTTTTATGTGCCTTAGTTACAGATTCATAAATTTAACGGTTACATGTATATATATATATATATATATATATATATATATATATATATATATATATATATATATATATATATATATATATATATATATAAATATATATATATATAAACTCATTTAAATTGCATTAAACTCTAATAACATTGAAACTTTTCAATGATAAATATTTTTTTTTGGTGATAACACTTTAAAAATCAACAATAAAGATCTTTTTTATAACAATCTAAGAATCAAGAATAAGTCAAGAATCGTACAAGTTCCTTTAAAAATGAAAATGGATCTTAGTTTACTAATCAGTAAATTCTCTTGAACTCAGTAAAAATTTTTAAGATACTTTAACATTTTTTAATGATCTGTTATTACGAGCTCTGTTAATTTTATTTCAATTAGTAACTCCTTTTTGATAATCAATTTAATTAAAATTTCATGTTATTGGAAATCTATTTTCTAAATAGTCACTTTTAAAATGAAACAACTTGTGAAAATCTTCGTTGTAAAAGAAGATAATAATTTTTACTGGCCTTTAATATAAATGGTTTTTGCAAATCTTTATAACTAGCTAACCTTTTCTATCAAAAGTCTTTATTTTTCAGTTGTATAATTTGGGCTTATTAATTTTTTTTTGATTATATGTACATTTTGTTTGAAATGCTGAATACGCTAAAGGCATTTCCAAAGTTTCCTTTTTTAATTTTTTTATCATTTATGTCCAAATAAATTCATGCATTAATTAAGAAATTGAAGATTTTTCTTTCAACCGACACAAGAACTTTTATGTTTTAAATTTTCTTAAAGGAACTTAAAAGATAGGCGCAAACAGATAATTCATTAATACTGGAAAAATATAGAAAAATATTTAAAATATTAGGAAATTAATATTCAATATATGTGTATGTGTCTAATTTGAATAAACATTTTACATCTTAAATGCCAATAAATTATTTGAAGAAGGCAAAAATAGTAACTGGGATTAAGTATGAAATCTTTCGATTTAGAAGTTCAGAAGATTTCGGGTCAAGGTTGGCTAAATGTGAGAACAGTTGAAGCAGCATTGTCAGTATAGACTGTGTATGTGTGATTATATTAATTTGTCTTCTCTTGATAATCTAGGATATGACATGCAGAAAAGATGAATTGCTTTCATTGTTTCAGTTCACATTTGGATTATACTACATCTATTTGTCCCATCACTCATTGTCATTTACATATCATTTAAAAAAATTTTGTTTTCCTTACAAATCATTAAAAGTATGTTACTTAAATTTGAAATAAATTATTTAATAATTCTAAGAGCAGTTCGTATTAGTTTCAAATTGAAAGCGTATGTCTAATATACTTTCCATCAGAAAAGGAAATTTTAATATTTGTTTTAATATAAAGTATATCGTTACAATTAATAACTGCAATAATATTGCTAGCTTACAAATTCATTGTAGTAATTTAGATGGAAAATATTTCATATATCTAAAAATATGTTACATTTTTTAATCGAAATTTCTGATTTAAAAATATTATACAAGTAAAAATTACCGACAAAAACCCTATCTTTGTAATATTTGATTTCTTTGTGCGTAGGTTTTAATGAAAGTAGTAAATTTTTTAAAATACAATATTTTTAAAATATACAAACCCGTCAATTTACAATTTAATTTATTATATTTTAATTATATTTTTTCCAATCATAAAAAATGATAGGCAATTTTATTTGTAACAATATTTTATTAATTTACATCAAGAGCATTTTAAAATGATGTATACTTATATATATATATATGTATATATAATACAAATTTGGAAAACATTAAATTTATCATATTCCTGAAAACACCTGGTATTTTGGACCCTTTCAGTACACATGGTCCCAACAACATGATTCTCTCATCCAAAATATATATTGAATAATTTAATGTGTTGTGTAGAAAATAACATTTTTATAACAACCGAAATTCATTTTCATATAAATATTTCGTTATATACGTCAATAAATTCATGCAATTACTTGAGATGCAGTGTGACAACTACAAATTTATACTACAGCTATTAAGACATTTCTTTACAAACAATCTTTTACAGTGAAAATGTAAACAATGATTACTATCATTAGCCTAACAAGTACTGACAGTAAAATCTTAGATAGCAATAATTCACTACATTAGTCTTGGAAGTAGATTTTTATAATTATATTATACAAAACTTAAATGAAATATAATTTTCGTAGGTATATATATGTTATTAAGTTACATAGAAATATTTAAAGAGAGTTATAATCATTATTATTTATCAATATTAATAAGATGTTAGTTTTTGAAACGAAATTATTTTATCACAACTATTTTACTTACTTATGAAGCATTATACAACAAAATTCAAAGTATCCAAATGTTATAGATTATTATAAATCCATTTGATGAATACATCAAAATATGATGGAATATAAAAAAGATTAGAATAATATTATAATTTACGATTAAATTACTCGGAATAATATTAAAGTTCTAAGAGTTCTCTTTATAAAGTATTTTTCCATTGGAACTACTTAAAACATACATATTCATGCATATCATGTAATATTGAAGACGGAAATGGGAAATGTATATCACAGTAAAAATCACGGTAATAACATTTTATAATCAAGTAAAAGTTTTTCTTTTTATTCTTAAAAATATGCACATTTTCTACCCAAAATTATTTCTCATTTGATGTTTTAAATATTTTTATTCTTCTGTGCATTTATAATTTTACTACTAATTTCAAAAGGCTAAAATCAATTTTAACCCTAAAGTAATTAAATATTTGATGGGGTGATTTCTCCAATGAAGTAATTATTATTTTATTATGTACATAAAAGTAATATAAAACTTTGTGTGATTGATTATTTAATTTAGTTATTAACGTTTATCAAAGAAATAATTTAAAAAAACCCTTTTTTATTAATTTTCAAATTATAGCTTATATTTGATCATCAATGACTTTTAAAAATATTAGTTTTAGAAAACTGTAATAATACAATTAAAGGAAATTTATTATTTACTATGTAGATAATTTTTTATTTATAATTATCGTTGTTTAAGAAATTATGAAATCTTTATTCAATTAGGTGAATTTCAAGTAAGACTGTCTTACATGAAAACATATTAATTATTTAGAAATATACTTTTATAATCCATGAATAAATTTAATTAATATCATCATATAGTTTCTGTATCTTCCTTCATAATAAGAATTTTTTTATCTTTTCTATTTGATTTTTTTAGGGCTCAATAATTTTATGGTATGTATAATTATATTTACTTTTCCAAATTTGCAAAGATTAGATATATAATTTGCATGGAAGTCAAAGGATAAATTTTATTTTAAAGAAAAGAATATTTGGGTTAAAATGTTTAATTTAAATATTTTATGGTATACTATCAAATGCGATATTTTTGGATCCACGCAAATTAAAAAGACCAAATGTGTTATAAAATGAAATATCTAAATAGACTTATTAAATCGATTATTTCTTCTGAATAATTGAGGAGTTTAACAGTTAAGCTATATAAATAATAATTCCTATTTAAAGGTAAAATTATTTTTCCTTTGTATTCCTTTTTTTATTTTTTTTAAGATGTAAATTACCTGAAAATTAAGCGAATTTTAATATTCATCTTTAATTTTATTAAAACCTTCCCATATTAATAAAACTGAAGCTCCCATAATTGTTGAATAAATTGCGTGAGTTACTTTATTCTCCTGTCATTTCTAAAAAAGTTATATAGCTTTAAACGTCAATATTTATAATAAATAATGAATGATTATTGACTTAATAGAGCAAAGTTCAAATAAAAAATGAAATTCTACTTAATTGTTTTAATTTCTGCCATATTTTTGTGTGTGTGAAGAATTAATTTCATTTTATATAGTGATTCCCCATATTTTTTAGTTGAATTATTTGATTCCATAAAATATGTGCCATTCGTATATTATTTGATAAATATTTTAGGCTGATTTTTACATAACTCAAATAAATTATGAGATTATTTTGAATAATATTTATAAAAATGTCTAAGTTTTTTATTTGTGTAGTTTTTTTCTGTAAACTCCTTTTATTTAAGGAAATAATATTCTTAATTAAGAATGGAAGTTATAAATTAACCTTTAAAAGATATATGTATAATGTAAGGTAGTTATAAAGTATGATTTTTGGTATATATTTATTACATTAACAAGTCTTTATACACTAACTCTTATAGATCTGTTACTACAGTGTGAATCCTTATTATTTACATACAGCAATACCTTTTAGTTAATATTTGTTACTTTTAAACAATATTATCTCACGTCATATAATATACATAACATATAATTAATAAATATTTATAAGAACATCAACTTCCATCAAAACATCTTTCTTAAACAGAGCAATGATATCACACGGTAAATTATAAACTTCTAATTGAACAACCTATAGCACATCATACATCCAGCAAAACAACATCTTATGTATAGTATAACATATCAGTCTGTTATAATACAGTCCCGAAACTGGACATTAGGGAGATCCAGCAAAGACATCAATTTGAAAATGTCTCACGGGTAAAGTGTCTGATACACTTTGCAAATTGAGATACCCTTAGATGCCCGGACTTTTTGATTCACGAAATGTGGCAGTCCCCGTCGTTACTGCATCCTGGTACAGCATCTTTCAATTTGTTGGATTTCTTGCTTGTTCGACGAATGAGGCTTCGACTGCGAGGTTTGCTGGATTTCTGCGATGTTGATTGCTGTTGTTGTTGACTCTCTGGGCTACTTTCAGCTTGTTGTTCTCTTTGTGGGCTCAAGCTGCTGTTGAACCTGTAACAACAAATTTTAACATTGTAGAAATGGATTTCATATGACGCAAATCATAATATGTGTTGTTTCATTTACATATAAAATTATCATTTTGATGAAGGGCAGTGTTTTTCTCAACGATATTCATCGTATCATTTGTAATAAAAATTAAACACAAACTACCTTGCTTCACTTCAAATCGACGCATAGTTCTAATGAAAATTGGTGAGCATCAATTAATTGAATGAAGTGAAAATGAAGATTAACATTTAAATCTTTATTTTAAATTGAAGCTATTTTGTTTTATAGGATGCAGTATAGTTATATTTCAGTGTTTGTTTTAATTACATACATGTTAATTTCGTATTTTCTTCATCTGAATTAATTTACTTGATTATTATTTAAATTTGTACCTAAAGATCACAAATTCTATTTTTAGTTTTAGTTTTATTAATCCAAATAACATTTAAATGTAGGAAAAACTTGAAGTAATTACCATGTATCTTATTTCAGTTAAATAAGATTTCATGTATCAGCTGAGTAATGTACATCACAAATAATCACCAATAATTCTAATGTCGTAAGAAATGATTTCAATAAAATTGTAAATGAAAGTTTCTATAAATGTTTTCATTATAAATTAGGCAAATGTTAACATCAACCATGTTCCTTTAAATAATAAAGATGTTGCAAACATCAAGTCACTTTCATTTGTTTCAACAGTATATTTGAAATTTCTGCAAACGATCAATATTCAATTTCTCAATATTAACTATTTTTATGGTTAATTTTATAACTGTAATTTTAATTGCCGTAAATATATGTACAATCTCAAATAAATAAAAAACTATGCTTTACTTTGGCCATTTCTCACACAGAAAGTTTGACATTTAATATAATATTTAACCACTTGACTATTTCTGTTGAGAGGCACTTATCTTTCAACTTCGAAACTGGCAGCTGAATTTTTAGTGTTCTTACCTTAATCTCACTAACTTGTGATATCGATTTCTATTTTGATTGTAATCGTTATCAGTTTTGATACCTACTTTATTCTATGGATCTCAGTTGAATTAACTTAAATTCGTGAACTTTCGAATGATTCTTGTGTGTGCTTCTTTTTTCTTAAATTAATTTGGTGGGTAAAATATAGGAATGCTCAAGTTGATTATATATTCAGTATTCTCCTCCATATTTCATACATTCTAAGAAGTTTTTTTGAATTTAATGTTAGCCCACTGATCCATTTAATTTGTATATTCCTATTTAAGAGAAGTGTTTCCTAATAATCAACTCTTTACATATTTCTTAATGTTTTTAACTGGAAAAATTCTGTATAACCATTGATAATTTTATTCATTATATTCATAACTTTTTTCTAGAATACCTTTAAAGTAAAATGTTATTAATATACCTCATTTCAACATAAGATTAATAAGATTTAAGTTTTAACATTCAAGGTAATAAATTAAATGCTTTACTGCGGAGTTAAAACATGCACTTGAGCAGATAGATATTCCAAAGTTTTTCGCCAACAAACTATACAATTTTATCGCATATTAAATAAAATTATCCAATCAAATAACATTTTTTCACTGAGGAAATGAAATTCCTATGAACATTTTCTAATGAAAATCATGACACACTTATAAATATTTATGGATGAGTAATAAAACAAAAAAATTGTTTTTAGATTACTTACTTTATTTCAAAATTCTATTTTACTAAGATTTTTCTTAAAATACTGCGATTTAAAATTGTTTCAGCTAAATAATATAGTTCACTCTCTTGAGATGGTAATCAAAACTTTGGCGACTCTCAATAAAAAGTTCTCCCGTGGTAACAGTTTGTAACTAGGCCTGCATGGAATTTCATTTTTTTATTAAAATATCTTCTTACTACTTGCTGTTTTAAGAATTGTTATTTTGGAAGTAAAACTTTCATGCATCTTTATTAATTTGCACTGATTCCCCCGGTTTTATATATAATATGTCTTCGAGCAAATCATGGAATGATATATAAATTCATTAATCCGTACTCAGAGTTGACAGTATACAATCTTAAAGCTGCTTTATATCTTATTTGCTAAGAATCATAAATATCCGAAAATATGAAAGTAGCTACTTTCATTGTATTTTAATAACAATTTTATTAATACAGTTTGTAGTGTAATGTGTTTAGAATAATTCCATGCGATTCAAATAAAGTTTTATTTAGCAACTAATAATTGGGGTAAAACCCGCTTTCTAACAAGCTAACAAAGAACGAGTGGCTGTGCGAACTCCTACCAAAAAGTGAAGTGTTTATTCCACGGCCTTTGGGGTTGTTGGTGCATTTGGCGTTCGGAAAAATTAGCCAACTTTCAAAGCGCTGGCGCCAACACAGTTCCTCTAAGCAGTTCAATGATAACTTAGTTTATTTTTTTGTGGTTTAATAAAAGACTACATACCTAAGAGGTCTGCCAATGCTGACATGAGTACTGGAACGACGTCTCAATGCGGAATGCTCAGTAGGGATGGCAATTTTTGCCAGCTGAAGAAAAGATCTAAATATCTCTCTGATATTTGTGTTTTCTTTGGCTGAACACTCCATAATCTTTGCTCTCAACTTTGGGAGTTCACAAAACACCCACTCATTAACATCTTCTTTCTTTACCTGTCTTTTCTCTTCTGGGATATCACATTTATTTCCAACTACCTTTTAGAATGAAAAATATAATTATACATATTTATTTATTTTACAGTTAGTAGGAAAGAAATCGTAAACAGCTATGCGGATATTAAGATTATCTCATAAAGAGTTTCCTAAACTACAAAACTTATTATAACCTATTATAAAACTTATTATATTAAACTAAACTTTAATATATCTACTAAAGTTATTTATAGGAAGCAACATCAGTAATTATTTGATAAAATATTAATCCGTCTATCCTAGAATCTGTAAATATAGTTTAAGCGTAAAAGTCATACACATTTGTATTGAATATTCTATCATATAATTTTTATTTGATATATAATTCAAATCATTTGTACACTCATAAGTTCAAATACTTGTTATGCGTATTACTTTTAAAATCAAGAACGTGTATTCATGAGTAACTAAAAGTATTTTTCAAAAAATTAAAATAACTTTCCATTATGCTGTTCTTTATCATGCTTGATATCCTTAATCCAATTACTATTTATGAATTAAACTTTATGAAAAATTATTTTATAGATTTTTTTAAAAATCAATTCGAATAGTTTAATAAAGTATCTCTGATAACCTTTCTAAAATCAGCAATAATTCTTACAATTTTTAAAGTACATAATAACTTAAATTTTCGGAGCAGCATATAATTTATCAGTATTTAAATCTCTTCAATAACTGCTGACTACTGTCAGATAGAAAACCGTTTTGAAATCAATTTCCTATCCAAAGGTAATAAGTGTTCAAAATAAAAAATGCATGTATACGTACCATGATCGGCAATTCCTGGAAGTCTGGCTTTTGTTCTTTTATTTCCTCAAAACACTGCTTAATGATACGAAATGATTCTTCGCTATCAATACTGTAAACCAATAAGAAAGCTTGTCCATTTGCTATCGATAAGCGTCTCATAGCAGGAAATTGCATATCACCTGCCGTATCTAAAAACGTCACTTTCAGCTGCGTACCCACTAGAACATAACACAAAAAAATGAGAAAAGAATATAGATTTTAAATAAAACTATCAATTGAATGGAGTACTAGTTCATACAATATAGGACAGAAAATTACTGGTAATGAAATAACTTAATTATAATAAAAATATGGGATTATTTTTTGAAGAAAATATTCTAGTATAATTTTTTTCTGGCTTAAGTTTAACGATAATTTTAAAATATTCAATGATAAAACTGCAAATGTAATTTGCCCAAATAGTTTAGAAATTTTAATTGAACTGATATAATTTACAATTGATATATATGACTGTAATTGACATAGAAAATGTAATAGTGTTTAAATTGATAATAACTCCCTTTTGACTTAGGAATATTGTGATGTTAAAATTTTGGATCCCCAGTTTTGATAATATTAACAATTGTGTGTTAATGGCACATTTAAAAAACTTCACCATGCACATTTCTAACATGTGTTGAAAAAATTCATTAGACATGTTTGTGGATAACTATTTCTTTAACTGATAATTTGTTCATTGGGTAAAATATCATAATATCGATTGTGGAGGAAAGTAATGCTAACTGGAGCAGCAGTAAAGAAATGTTCCAGATTTCACACTTAATCTTTACTGTACTGAAAAAGTTATTGACTCGTAAAAAGCGTTCAGTTTGGTTCATCAACTATGGAAAAAATTCTATTTGACAGTTGAGTATCTAAGACGTGTTAACACTTAAGTGTGCATAAGCTGTATCAAATATCAGCTTAAGAATCAATACAATTTGACAAACAAGTACAGCTATACCGAATGAGTTACATTTCCTTTTTTCATCAATACGGTTAGTGAAGTTTTATAAATTGTGTTATTAAAATATACATCGAAAATTAAAAAATAGATATTTATTTTATCATTATTGATATGATGCAGATTCTAATTTCCTTACTTTTCACTAAAAATTATTTAACTATTTTGATAGCCATTTTTATCATATTAATATATATCTCTAAAGTTAAATTAAAAAATAATTTACAAATTCGCCATGCATTTTATTATTATTAACACATTTATTTTATGAGTCAATTTATATTTTTTAATTGTAATAAATGTCTTTGAATTTTAATAAATGTGTCATACCAGATTATATTTCAAACCAGTTTAGAAGAATTGAAATAAATTTTTCAACAAATTATAAAAATGTCTTTTTTTTCAATCAAAAACATTTTTTTCAATCCTATTCATTATTTGATATAAATTTAAAATAAAAAGCTAAAAATAGGGAAAAAATTATACGAAGTATTTTAAACTAATGAGACGATTTAAGCTGAAAAATGTTTGACAAAGGAATAGAGTAAAAACATAAGCTATAATTTAAAGAATCAGTAAGAAAATTAGGCACTATATAAAAAAAATGTATCAAATAATTCTTATAGATCCTTAAACATTTTTTTAGTATGATTATATCATTATTTAAAAATTATGCATCTTGGCTTAGTTAATTCTTGATTTAAATTGAACCAAGTATATAAAAAAATAATTTTCATTTAATCCCTTTTTAATAATTCCCAACGGAATTATTGAGGATCGTTTATTCGCGGAGAAGAAAGTTAAAACATGTATTACATATTTGATTTTTATTTAAAAGGCTTACTTTTGTCTCCTAAAATAAATTTTTAGTTTTAATAAGCAGAAAATTTAAGTGATTTATTGCAATAATCCGGAAAAAATATTTGATGACATGAAAGTAATTTTTCATAAAATACTATCGATGTTGTTTTTAATTTTCCTCATTAAAGAAATGATATAGTTATTTTGTCTTAATCTAAAATACTGCTTTTTTAATAAATGTGTTTTTTATTACTTATATAATCACTGAATAAAATATTTTGTCTTAACAATAGAAAAAAATTGCCTCGATACACAATTTCATCAAACGAATTTTGCACACATAATGCTTTTGATTGGTATGAGGAAGAAAACAAGTTGGAAGCGATGGGGGTTGTGATGGCATAGTAAGTAGATTTTATCATTACCAAAGGCTTATTTATTTTATGCATCTCCCAGACAATCATTTATCCTATTTTCTAATGGTGGTTTTAAAATATAAATTTGATCATCATCACAGTATCTACCCACTAAAATGATATTACAGGGAGTGGAATGCCAAGTTTAATGGCTTACTGATTGGTTCAAATAACATGGACCAATCCACATTCGGGAATACGAGTTCATACACTTTGAGTATCCCACTAAATACAATGCCAACAATTTTGTAAATTTTCGGGACGAAAAGTGAAATAATATTAAAAAAAAATAATTGAATGCAGAAGAATAAAAAAATTCCTTATTCCATAGTATTATTAACGTTAATTTTCAGAGGATAAAACGATGAGGATGAATTTAATAATCAATGAAATAATAATTGAATTTAAATAATAATACTTAATTTAATTCTAAACTAAAAATAAATTAATTATTCATTTCATAAAAATTTATGTGTTTATGAAAGACAAAAGGGTATGTATAAGTATAGAAGTGAAAAAAATGCCAAGTTGAATACGATCAATAAAATAAAATTATAAAGAACAAAAAAATTAGAAAAAATTTTCAGGACAGGGAAAACTTTCATATTATTTTAACAAACTGAACTAATTTAGCATATATGATTTTTCCATGTTGTTGACTATTTTTAAAGTTATATATATTCATAAGCGCTAAAATAGGAATATATTAGTAATATCTTATCGTATTGGGTTAATCAGCATTTAAAAGTGCTCAAATCAAAGTTATAAGGATTGAACTAATGTTTGAAAATAAAATGAAGGCAATTCACACCAAAATAAATCCTGTATAGTAAATTACAAAGTCATTGAGGATGAAGGAGCTTAAATCTGATCTGAATAATACTTTGCTGGCATCTTAAATATGTTCAATAATATTCAGGACTTGGGTTTTAGAGGGTTAATAGAAGTGTCTATAATCAGAAGAGAGATCCTGGATCCACGGGGGAACAATTTTTACCATGTGATCTGTCAAACCATGTTGCTAGTTTACCACAGCTTCATTAGAATGCACAATTACATGAATTGGTTCTCGAGATTAGAAAAGATGTTTGTCTATATGTAACTAGCCAGATTCAACTATCAAAGTATCAGAAGTCCAATACTTTTAGCAACCTCTAACATCAATGTTGATTTAAACATTTGAAAAGATATCAATTGCCTTGCAGAATCCACAGACTCTTGAAGTTATTTTCTTGTATTCATACGTCCAGCTACAGATACAATTCTAATCAGAGTCATCTGACTGAGCCCAGTCATCAATGAAAGAGTTGCCGACAACAGACTAAATTGTAAAACTTTTGCAAACTTGTCGATAAATATATACGTATGACTCTGGTATTCTGGTATATTTCCGATGAGATACAAACAAACAAAAACTAAATATTAGTAGTCCCATGCGAAAATTCAAATTTCTGGTTATTTCAGAAATTTAGTATTAAGTCTTCTGATCGTCAAGTATGACACCATTCTCATTATCTTTTAAATTTTCATTAACAGCCATTCTTGCAACAAAGGTCAATCTAACAGCTTAACTAGACATATATTTTTTTTATTTATGCTCAGTGCACTACGAAGAACAGTCGCCTGGTTATATATATGTAATTAGATCAGTTGAAAATGTCAATATATTAGCATATTATCGAAGCAATATTGTTGTTATAGTCGTCTTGTGCCAACTAGGCTGGACTCATGGGGTGCATTGCTCCATTTTTCAAACTGAACCTTAATTTGGTGTTGAGTCCGACTTTCTCAGTACATACATGCATAGGAACCCGTTGATAGAGTAGGCAACCATTCACAACTCATTCATACAAGGAAAGGACAAAGATAGGATAGATAGCGAGAGAAAGTACTTCCATGCTCGAACTGGGATTGAAAACCAGGACTTCCCTATCCACAGTCAGGCACTCTGACCACAAGACAAGTTCGGTGGCTATCGAAACAATCTGCAGTGGAAAAGAAACAATATGTGATAAAGATAATTTGCAAAAAATGTTTTACTTGAAGAATAGCTTAAATTGTCCTTACTTTGGGTCTTCTGTTCGTTTTATTCTGTTTTTGTATTGTATTTGCTTTTTATAGACAATGCAGCGTGCAATATTTGTCTAAGGACAGACATTGTCTAAGGAACACTTTGACATTGTGTTTTAACCCCACAATTGACTTCAGCGTAATGATAAATCGAGGGAGTATTCACACATTTAATATTACAGTAAATAAATTGTACTCAGAAAAGAATTTACTCAATTATTTATATGTTAAATGTTATGCAAATATCACATTATAATATGTTAAATATTATGAAAACATCACTGTAAAACGAGTGATGGAATTTCTCTGTAGTTATTATTATTAAAGGATATGATCCTGAACCCCAGATACAGAACTCTTTTTCCTCCAAGATACTATACTTTTTATCCAACATATGTTAATTTATATAAGTAATTTTTCACTAAAAGTAAATCAATTACAATTTATATTTTCTCGCTCATCATACTCTTATTCAACTACCAGGAAACTGAAAAGCGATTATTCATATTTAAAGTATGGTAATATTTCCAGAATAAACCATATCTCCAAACGTGTTTCATATTAACTTATAAATTTATTCATAAAACATCTAAACAACACATCACACTTCCTGCCTATTTTTATTTAATCAAATTATGTCATCAATAATTTTGCTTTCGGTGGTATAAGGAAATTATATAAAATAAGGCATTTAAAACTTTTTAGTGACATTATCTAAAATTGGGTCTCTTTTTGGCTTAAAATTTTGGTCTGCTTTTAATAACTTTCTCCGTTTCTTAAGTTGTTAAATTGCATCTGCTCCATGTCATCTCAGAGTAATGCTTCAGGTTTAAGTTTCTCGTGTAGCGAAGCATTACAGAGAATAAAAATGACTTCTTAGTCAAATTAGATTTTATTCACAAAATTAACTTATTTACTTAAGAAATGTAAGAGCATTATGTATTTTGCAAACTTGCTTGCGTAAAATGTATCAAATATATGCACTTAAGTTAATATTCTATTATTAAGGAAACATTTCATGCACAGTAATTTTACTGTATTTTATATGATGTATCAAATTGCATGTTATCAATTTTTTTTCAACATTTTTAACAGCAAAATATGCAGAAGTGGTTGAAACCTCTCCTGTGTTTTAAACAAAACTTTCAATTATTATAGTAAATATAAATATTCTTCTATTGTAGTATTTTGATTATAATAGCAATTTAATATTATGTCATTGCATTCTAAAATGCTTATTATATTTTAGGTTTGGCAGATTATTACAATATTTGGATATTTTATTTACAAAATTTTTATACACGATTTCACAATAACATATTTCTCTATAATTTTTTCATCTCATTCCGTGATACCTTTGTAATTAATACTTTAGTTAATTCACTTTTGTAAACAATCATCTTAGAATACCTAATTATATAAAAACGGGTATCCATGAAAATTAATACTAACAATTGGGTATGAAAATTAAAATTTATTGCTATAAATTACAAGCAATATCTGAAAAAATGATTACATATTATCATGTAGACAAATATTTGAAATGAAGTCATTCGAATAACTGTAAAATTTGTAAGCCATACTAATATTATTTTAAATACTTAATTAAGAAATATTATAAATAACGGTACTAAATTTAAACTCGTGTGATATTATAATTATAACAACATTTTAAAATTTGTTCTTATTGATGTACATAAATTTACATAAAAAATTTTAAATTCTTACTCCATTCTAAAGTAGAACATTTTTCCCAGTAGATATAATGTCTTACAATAAAGCTAATAGTATATTAAGAAACTTTTAAATTTAAAAGATTAAATAAAAAAATGAAAAATTCTATAAAAAGTTCCAAAATATTTTATAGCTATACCAACTCAGTTAATAAAGCTTCAAATAATTATGCATTTGTAAAAACTTCTAACAGCAATGTTTAAATAAAGAACTGTTCAAATTCTAAAACTTAAAATATTGTCAACTGTTCTAAGACAATTGTAAATTATTCTAAGTCTAACTACTAACAAAATATCAAGCATTAATATTCCTTATATAACTTCTAATACTAAATTTCAATATAGAACACAATAAAATCCCTATATAATACCTGCGGCTTTAATTCTGACATGAATAAATTTGGTAACATTTTGAAATATAATTTAAATAATTATCTATGAAAATATTACAAAATTTAAAAATACTTCTATAGTAAAAGATAAGGTTGATTTTATATCTAAAAATAAAAGATATACATTATGAAAGATGTATATATAAGAGATTATTTTAAAGGTCTCTTCACATTAACATAATGAAAAATAAATGTTTCGATGTTTTGTATTTTATTTTGAGGAATATGACTCCTTAATAGATATTATTATAGATTATTGGAAAATTTTATTTGCATTATATACATATATATAAATATATTTATTCTTCCACTACCATGAAAAATCTTATATTACTCAAACACCTCTTGTTTCAGATGTATAAATGACTTCATTATATTTAATATTTTTTAATTTGTTGGTTTTTATAAAAATATAATTTTGAAAATTAAAATTTTGAAATTAAAATTAAAAAAAATATATTTTGAAATATAAAAAATGAAATAATTTAAAATTTACACTTTTGGATATTTTCATAGAAATTAAAGCGCATACCAATTTTACTCATACCAAGGATATTAATACATTTTTATATCGATTTCAGGGTCATTTAATTAATGTATAAAATGTTGAGACTATTTTTTAAATGTTCGATCTGATAGCTTCTTTTCTAGAATGTACGCCTGATAGTGATTTCCATGATGGAAGAGCTTTTCGTAAAATTTCAAGGAGTATAGCTTTCCATTCCTTATCTACTACTATCCAGAGTCCATCTATCGTGGTGGGTTTGCGTTTAGAAAGAGCTCTTTTTAACGGACCAAAGGCACAATAGGTTAAATGCGAATAGTTATATAAATATAAAAAGCATATGGTGCGTATAAAAGCATACATAAATATAAAAAGTATATACTTATAATGTAAATGGTAATTTGTTCCATTTTCCTTTATTCGATTTTCTTTAAATTTTAAACAATCTTTTGAACATTTTTTATCTGTTTACTATATTTCATATTTTCAATGTATTACTCTCCATTTAGTATTTGATTAATATTCTCCATTTGGTTTTTGAATACTATTATAAATTTATTACTAATTACTATTCTCCATTTTGGTTTCTGATTAATTTTATAAAAATTTACTATTATGTTTATATATATAAATATATATATATATATATATATATATATATATATATATAGATAGATAGATATATACATATATATATATATATATATATATATACATATATATATATATATATATATATATATATATATATATATACATATATTATATATATATATATATATATATATATATATATATATATATATATATATATATATATATATATATATATATATATATATATATATATATATATATATATATATATATATATATATATATATATATATATATATATATATATATATATATATATATATATATATATATAATAATTTTGAGAAATGTAGAGAAAGTAGCATTTGTGTAATTGTTAATAGTTTATTTTTACTTGATGATTTTCTTTTAATGCATTTTCATGCATTTGTAAATCAATTACAAATAATTAAGAATATTTATCAGTCGAAGAAAAATATAATTTATGAATGTTTATGTTGTATATATCAGAAAGATGAGAAGCTTCAGAAATTGTATATTTAAAGTTTATCCAAACAAAATGACATTACAGTCAGTGTGACAAATGTATTAGTGCTTTTTTTGTAACTTAATACACAAATGATAATAAATATGGGACGTTTAGTCTTGACATAGCAGACCCTGGGACACTCTGGATGAAGAAATTCCTAACTAGATAGTAGATGTCATTTCGCAAGGCAACTTGGGTGGCAGAAATTCCTGACAATTCTTGAGAAAAGTAAGGGCACGTTAATCATAAAGTGAAAAGCAGTGGATTTTACGGGTAATCAGGCGACTCCAAGTTAAATTTTTTATTAACATTTCGTGCATAATAATATGTAATATTTAACAGTAGTAGGAAAGAGATTAACCCTTCATGGTAAAATGCTTTGTCACTGGATTAATTTTTGTTTTTGGTGAATGCAATATAACACAGACAATAGCTGGTAGAATTAATAATAGTGCCTTAATTTTGCTATTTCATCTGTCAGTGGAGCCCATTAGTGTCATTTTATAAAATTTGCTTTCATAGCTGAAAAAATCATTTTTAAATGCGAATATTAAAATCACCCTCTTTCTATTTTTATGTGTTTAGCTAAGGTTCAAGTGTTTCATTAGCGACAATCTGTAAAAGGAAATGTTTACCATTTCATTTGAACGCATTGATATAATATTTTCATTGTTGTATCAAATTGTTCGAAGCACATTTGGAGACAAACTCTTTTTGCTGCAAACTTTTATGCTGAATCGTATGAGGTGAGAAGTCTATAGGTATTATATTCTTGTAATCTAGAAAGTGGTGATTCGCCAATTTATTCTCATGAAACTGTCAGCAGCCTTAATTGTATTCTTATTATGATATGACGAAAATATATTCTTGTATTCTCTCGTCCATACTACTTGATCCTAAATGAAATTAGCTATACTAAGGAAACCATAATTTGTATACACTCTATGTCATAAGCATTTTTCATGTGATTATAGCCCTCTATTTTAAATCCTTCAAAGTTGTGAGACTGTATGGTAACAAGTTTTGGAAGTTGGTATGTCACTGAATTTCTTTTCATGTTCCCACAATCAGTTTTCGTAGGCAGATGATAAAGGATTTATTTTCTGTAATTCGATACCTTTATAAATATTTACATAATCGCTACGATTGTTCAATCTTGGCAATACCATTATCATGTGAGAGATTTCTACAAATTTCTACCTGGTGGTATTTATAAAACATTCTTCGAAAGATTTTTTTGGTACTAAATATCACTCATGAATATAATGTATAGCTCATGAACAATATTATGTTGCTAATTTGAAATTTATGTTATAAATATTCACGATTATGTCTTTAACTACACTACTTTCTTTATTTTTAAATTAGTCATTGTTTCAGAGTTATACATTTTTCGATTTATTTAGCTTAAATAATAATTATTTAGCTTAATTAAATTTTATATTGTTAACGTAGAGCACCATGTTGGTGAAATCAGAGCATCATGTTGGTGAAAGTACGACTTTGCTCTACACACTTGCCATAGGAACCCGTTTATAGGGTAGGCAACCATTCACACCTCATTCATACAAGGAAAGGACAAATACAGGATAGATAGAGAGAGAAAGTACATCCATGCTAGAACAGGGATTTAAACCCAGGACCTCCTTATCCGCAGTCAGGCATGCTGACCACTAGACAAGTTGGTTGGCAGAAGACGAATTAAAAGTATATACATACTAGAAAATTATTTTCTATAAAATATTGAGATGTGTAGTATTCGCATAAATTAAGAACTACATAATTTTATATTAATGACTAGTAAGACTAGTATTATTAATGACTAGTATTTCGACGAGAAAAATAATTTTCGTCAACCCATTTAGAAACACAGCTTGGATGCCATTATGATCATAGTATGTTGTTTTATTTTAGCATATTAACTAAATAAATTTCAATTTTATATCCATAAATAATATGTGAAAGTTGAGAATAGAGATCCAATTTTTTAACATCAGTTTTTGAATTTTGTGCCATAAGAAGGATTATATGAAAAATGCGATAGTATTTAGTAAAAACAAGTGTTCTATAAGCTTAGAGAAGAAACCTTACAATACTTTTTCGTTTATTAGAGATAATCATAATCTACAAAGTTTTAATTGATTCTATTTTTACTATAAATTCGGTAGTCTTAAGGTATATAAAATATTTAATTTTAAGCATTTAAGTATTAAGTGCATTATAAATAGTGAAAATTAATATTTTTCATATTAAACACTTAAAACTAAAATTTTTAACTAAATAAATAATTATGAATGAGTTTTTAAAAATTTTCTCGAAAATATGAAATACATTTAAATTGCTTTGTTTTCTAAAATTTAACTTCATTTGTTTTATAAATGAGTAAATAAATATGCCTTACAAATGTATAAATACATATATTAAATATTTACCCATATCTATTAACTCATTTATAAGTTTAGATTATATATGAATATATATATATATTTAGGTAAGATCGGATTACTTATGATTTGTTAGCTTTTATTTGCTAGAAAATATATCTGTGTTTGAGCATTTATAGATTTTTCATTGTTGACAAAACATAATCGATTGCGAAAATGACATATGTTGGTTGATCTATTATGTCTTATGGGCCTTCAGTTAAGCTAAGCAATTAGAATTTCATAATCAGTAAATGGGGCTGGAATATTCGGACTCGCATAAATTGCTTGCAAAGCTATTTAAATAGTATTCAGATTTCTCACAGTTGTCATAATGATTATTCTATGCATTGAAGGCAATTATATTTTGATATAACGTTGCCAAGAGAAACTCGCAATAATTTGTTAAATGTTTTGTGATTAATTTCAAGTTATAATTTCCAATAGTTCCAATAATTTCTTAGAAGTGTTAAAAGACTGTGAAAACTTCTACAAAATTGGATTCGAACATGAATCGACACATATCAAAACAGAGTTCCCAACAAAACAAAGCAAAGGAAAAAGAACAGTTAAAAATGAAACCAAATATTTTTTGTTTTTTCTAATAATAAAAGTAATTTTCCAAAATATACATATCGCCTTTTATTATCGTTAGTTTTTAATTATGTGCGTATGTGTGATAACAGCTTACTTGGTAATTTACTTTTTGCAAAAATTTCCTCAGTTTTCTATATTAACTAAAAATTTACGATTAGGATATTTATTAAATTCAGCATAAAAGTTTGGGTCTTCTCTCATTCTCTCATATCTAACTCATATATTGCTGTTATTATTGCTATGTATATATATATATATATATATATATATATATACATATATATATATATATATACGTATATATATGTGTGTGTGTATATATATATATATATATATATATATATATATATATATATATATATATATATATATATATATATATCGCATTATTTTTTATAATTGGAAGATCGAGTTTCTACTTACTTAGTGTAATTTAAATTCAACCTAATAATTTTGTAACATTTGAAGAATTTGATTTTTAAATTTATCATTAATATAAATTAAAATCATAGATAATACATTTATATAGAACACAATATAATCTATTATATAAAAACTGCTACTAAATTAATTATCTGAAAATGTGCTAATACAATTCGAAATAAATGAAAGTTAGATGATGGAAAATGGTTATGTTCTATTCTCTATTCAGTGAGTTATGTTTTAATAAGATAATCACTACAGTGATGGAAGCTGTATGCCTGTAAAACGGAATATTAAAAATATGTATCAAAATGAAGCACTATAAAGGCTATCAATATTATTTATAAATATAGCTTAGCAGTATTTTTTTAATTTGATTCCTAAAACGCGTAGCATATTTCGAACATGTGTTTCGTTTTTTTGTCATTAAAGATTACTAATTTCTAGATCTACTTAGTGATAAGAAATGTATCCTATTAAAATTTGTGAACTATTAACTATTGTTCTAGTGAAACAATATTTTATTACATAGTAATGACTAACTAATTTGCTTTATGAATTTTACATGTGATTAATAAAATAGTCACTTTTCAATTCAACAAAGAAAGTTGTAATATCCAATGCACTTTACCAAATTATTAATTAGTTTCATAAAGCAGTACCCAGCAAGTTAAAAAACTTTCCATTTCAAAGCAGAATTAAGCAGTGATAGAATCATTTCAACTACGAGGGTCACTCTGAAATTTTTGAGATACAACTAGGTTTTTAAAGTTATATTTACAAAATCTTAGGTGTGTTTAAAGTAGCCTCCTCCAGCATCAATGCACTTTTGTAGACGAATTTTCCACAGATTAAATGCCTCAAGCCATTCATTTATTCGAATGTATGAAAAAAATGCATTTATAGCCACATCAATCTCTTCTTCTGAATGAAAACGACGTCCACGTAAGTTCTTTTATAGATAAAAGAATAACCAAAAGTCGCACATAGCTAGATCAGGTGTACACGGCGGATGTTCGATCACTTTAATTTGTGTTTGTTTAAGAAACTCAACTGTTAATCCGGCAGTATGTGAAGATGCGTTGTCATGGTGAAGCATTAGTCCCCTAACATACAGTTCTTGTAGAATTACTGGAAGACATTTAGTGGTATACCAGTTTGCCGTTACTGTCTTCTGTCCTTCCAGCTTGATGGCTTTGACCAATCCCGTACTTCTGAAGAAAACGGCATACAACACTTTTTTCAGTGCGCGTTGTTTCTGCACCATTGTCGGCGTGGGATCATCTTCAAAGACCCATACTTTACTTTCTTGACGTGTTGGAACGTCAAAAAACGGTATGTACGTTTCATCACCTGTTACAATTTTAGAAATGATGCGGTGACCACCATCATTCAGCATATTAAGAGTTTCTTTACTGATTCTGACACGCTCCTCTTTTTGATGCTCTGTTAGATTATGGGGAACCCAACTTACTTTTTTCATATGTAATTCTTCATGAATGATTTTGTGTATGGCTGCGGATGCAATGTTAAGTTCCTTCTGTATCATTTGATAGGTACAGCGATTATCATCCATTAACATTTTTCGTTTGGCAGACACATTATCCGGGATGACTGCCGACGGTGGCCTTCCTGTGTATTCTTCATCCTGAAGAAAATTGCAACCTCTTCTCAATTCTCTAAGCCATCTGAATACAGTAGCACGAGCTGGAGATTCATCACCAAATGCTAATTGCAATTGTTGAACGCATTCTTCTTGATTTAATCCTGCTTTGAAATCGTAGAAAATCATAGCGCGAAAATGTTCTCGCGTCAACTCCATTTTCTCTTCTGTTTAAAATTTATTCCACGCTAAACAAGTTGAAGTAAGTCAGTAAAAAATCATCTTCTGTGTTAAAATACTTTGAACTTTAAAATTAAACCGTTATTTTTATTTTGTAAATTCTCGTCTGCGCGTATCTCAAAAATTTCAGAGTAACCCTCGTATAATATAAAAACGTAGAAGAAAACACTTGAAAGGCATGATAGTTTCTTCAGATGGACAAAGAAGTCTTTTTCCTTTCACAAGGCTTTTTCCTCACTGTCCGGATAACACCCAACTGTCTCCACAACACATATTCAGCTGTCCAGCAATGCTGGCCAAGCTTTTTAACATCAGCACAAAGGATCCTGTGGAGCTTCCTTTTACAGATAAAGCTGTAGAGATCGCCAGTGATGTCTTCGACAGCTTCGGGGACATTTAGGGTTTTTGCACGTACTCCATGGACACGACATCATCATCATCATAAAAAAACAATACAAGATGTAATGATGTGATATTGAAAGATGACCAACTGATCTGATGGACCCAATGATGTAACATTTTAATCCAAGTTTGCTTTCAATTCTTAAGGGAAGCTATTTAGTTTTCGAAAATACCAACAATTCTGTTATTTCTGATTACCCGATTGATTGAATTTCGTTAGTGAATGCTATAAAT
The DNA here is from genome assembly GCA_037975125.1 of Latrodectus hesperus. Lineage (NCBI taxonomy): Eukaryota > Metazoa > Arthropoda > Arachnida > Araneae > Theridiidae > Latrodectus > Latrodectus hesperus. The sequence continues at coordinate 68,630 of JAJQOW010000283.1, forward strand.
ATAATTTTACGTGAGATAGGAAGTAATTCCAGTTAATACTAACTGTATCCAGGTACGCGGAAAATTGGTGTGCTTATGAAAGGTGATATCATATTCAACTATGATATTCATGTCTTAAAAGTAAATTTGGTTTGAGTTATTGTTACTTTAATGTATTTATGGTTATTTGCTACTGATATTTACAAAAGCGGATAAACAAATTATTGGTGGTCAACAAGTAAGTGTTGGTGATCAACAAGTAATTCTGATATAGTGTCAATTTACAAAATTGGTTAATACATTAAATAATCTTTTATGACACCACAGAAGTAAAGGAGTTTTTATACTTACATGCAATTAGTGTGTACAACTGAATTATTTTCAGGATTGCAATATCTACTTTATTAATATTATAATGATTTTTCTAAAGACTTTAATGCTTAGGTACTTTTAAAGTACCCAATGTATATAAAATTTAGTTATGTTGGTAGTTTGTTAAATCTGCCCTTTGTAATTACGTTTGTCGAAATAATATTAGTAAATGCATGTCGATAATGAGATGAAGTTATTAAGCAAGTCACCAAATATTCATTGTAAATCCAGAGAATTTTCATTTGTCCGTATATATGGCGTGATAATCAAAAGAATTTTCCTATACATAGAAAAAAATGTCCCGACTTTCAAAATTTTGTATGATTTATTTAATCATAGATTACAATATTGATTTTACACAATTCTTTATATATAAGCATACTTTAATTTTTACTCTAAATAATTATATCAAATAAATTATGCGCATAATTTTTGAAGAATACAAAATATTCTGTTTCACAATAAATAATATTCTGTCTAGATACAGCCGAGCTGGCAGCCGAATGGTTAGCTCTCTTGCCTTCGGTTCAACAGTTCGTGGGTTCGAATCCCACCTTGGGCATGGATGTTTGTAGTGGTTCGGAATCCACTTTAAACCGTAGGTCCCGGTCTAATTAACCCTCGTGTGCAAAAAATGACCGTTGAGTGACAAACAAACCAATCTGTCTAGATACAATAATTTTAATTTTAACATTATTCAATAAATGCTCCGTCTAAAACGGAGCAAGTATTAAATAAAGTTAAATAAAGTAAATTGAATAAAGTTGAATAAAGTAAATTTCTTAAGATCTAGTTAATAGATCTTAAAAAACTCGAAATAGTTAATAACAAGTATGGACTTAATACCTCAGATAATGATAAATTAAACTTACAATTTAAGAAATCTCATTTGAGTGACGATAATTGTCTTGCAATTCAGTGACTTATACGCCACACTGTTGGAAAACAAATTACAATTATTTTTCACTATATTATATTTCCACGTGATAAAAATTTAAAATTAAAAAGGTAACAAAACTTTGGATATGAACTTCTTTTTAAACAACACGTGGTCTGTTGACAGCATGATTATTTATATTTTTGTTTCTACAAATTAATTCTTTTCTAAGCAAATTTAAGTGATTTATAAGCTAATTTAAGTCTAGCTGTTATCTATTGATATGTTTATTTCGTAACTTATGAATACAGATTTACATATTTAATAATGTATTCTTTTATTTCTTAATAAAAATAGCAGAATTTTATGAACCAAAAATTACAAACAGGATCTCTCCAAAGCAACAATACTTAAAAAAGTGGTTGAATATAAAAACTTATAAATATTTGGTTATTTTTATAAATATTTTTAAAGTAAAACTTCACTAAAATAGAATTATATTTTTGAAATTGTGTCAAACATAATTGATTAGGATTTTTTTCAGGATATGTATCAGAATACAAAAAGTAAACTTGAAGATAATATTCATTTTATTAAGAATTTTTAACTATGACAAATTAATTATTTTACTATTAAAATGCTGGTATACATTTTTAATTATGTATTTTATTGATGTACACGTGTAATTCTAATTCTGTATGTATAGAATTAACTTTTTATAGAAATGCTAACAATAATATTAAATGTATGCGTACGATGTTTGTAATCTTTACATTGAAATTAATTTAAATTTTGTTTCAGAATAATAAATGGTATTTATAAAATTTGCGTTTTATAAATAATAAAATATTATTCTTAAAGTGCGAAAATTTTGTATGTACTATTTCATTTCATATTGAAGTTATATAAAGAATAACCACATGATGCGAAAAGAAATAAAATGCAATACAATTATTTCATTTATATGTACATACTTTACCTTAGAAAGATATCATTATAACTTTGGCAAAATATTTATTCTCTCTAAAATCATTCTTACAATTATAAATGACTTACGCCATTTAATTCTGTAGTTCTTTTTTCAAGAGCTTTCATTTCACTTTTCAAAACATTTACTTCACATTCTAATTTATAATGGTTGTCAGTTAGACCTTCTATGTATAATGCTGCTTCATTGAGAAGTTTCACAGTAGAAATTCTTCTTGAAAGCAAACTAGCTGGCACAAGTGCTTTCAATTGCTCCAAATAGTCCCTCATATCTGCTCGCCGTTTTCTTTCCAGTTCATTATGATATCCTCGTCTACGAGATTTTTCTTTTAATTGCTTATTAGCATTGCAAGTAACAGTAGAATGGTGGTGATGATGACAGCAATAGTCGTGATCTGTATTTTCTTCCACGAAATCCGCTGCTTTTAATAATAAATCGATATTCATTTTGAATATGAAATTTGAATCATTAGGAACATGAATGCTGAAATATTTAATATATTTAGAAAAGCATGGAAACGCATTTCTAAAGTTTGAATGCTGCCATCATGAACAATACAAAAGTCATGAAAATTTATTATATTTATTCCAAAAATAATTTAAATATAAGTATGATAAACCAAACAAAAATTTAAAGAATCCAAACATTCAGTTATTTATAGTATATTTCAAATAATGTGACATTTTTAATTATATATATATAAATGACATAATTAATTTATTTTTATCTATAAAATTTAGGAAGTACTGCTGCTCACAATAGGAAAACTTGAAGCAGATTTTAAATCGTCTGGTATTTTTACAAACTGTGTAACATGTAAATAATTTATGTGAAAAAAATACTAAAAATACACCAAAATAAGTGTCTACATATATGTCAAATTTATTTTAGATTTATGGATAGACTTCGAATTTATCTTAAAATAAGGCATTTTAAAATATGCTAATCTACTTCAATTTGTGCTCGTGATATAGATTAAAACCTGAACACGATTAAAGTTAATTAGTATTATAATAAGACTTTTGCAATTTGTTACCTTTATTTTTTATAAGAATTAAAAATAATAGTGTTAAACATATATTGCTAGAAAAGTATTGAAATGCTTTTTTCGCAAATTTTTATTTGTCAACTTAAAGCTAATTAACATTATACCGAAATGAAACAGGAGGAATTTAAATTGGAGGAAAAATGCTTTATGTATATATATATATATATATATATATATATATATATATATATATATATATATATATATATATATATATATATATATATATATATATATATATATATACATACAGGGAGATCATAATTAAACTGCAAATTTAAAAATGCTGTAAAAAAAGAACCACTGGTCAGAAAGACCTGAAATTTCACCAGAATGTACTTCATACAGAGGGATTTTGTTTAGCGTGGGAAAAAAATTAGGAAAAAAGTTGCCAATAGATGGCGCTGCACAGGTGGTTATACGCAAATTAACGTCTGGTATAAAATGCTGAGTAGCTTGAATTCTCGTTAACTGTCGTCTGAAAATCTCCGTGTAAAGTTCTCGTCATGACTCTGTCCGATAAGGAACGTGCTCTGCTTGTCAAACTTTATTATAAGAATAGTGACTGTGCTGTAACTGCATTAAGGAAATACCGGACACTAAAGGGCTTAAAGAAAGGAGGTGGTCCGATATCTGTCAGAGCTATGGAGGCGATGATTAAGAAATTTGAAGAGACTGGATCATTTGACGTAAGACCAGGGAGAAGGAGGAAACCTATTCCTTCTGCATCCGTCGAAGATGTTGCATTGTCATTAGAAGAAGGATCGAGTACATAGGGAACAACCAGTGCAAGGGGAATTGCTAGTTCCTTGCGCATGCCCCTCAGCATGGTTTTGAAAATTTTGCGAATCATTCTGAAATGCTATCCGTATAAAATTGCGCACGTTCACCAATTGCTCAATACGGACTTAGCACAACGTAAAATTTTCGCACTTCAGTTTATTGCTCGGATGGATGTGGATGTTGCATGGCCATAGAACATTTTATAGACAGACGAGACTCATTTCCATCTTAACGGAGCCGTGAATACGCAAAACTGCAGAATATGGGCAAAGGCGAATCCGATGGGTATGCATTCCTTGCCTCTTCATTCTCCAAAAGTTACTGTATGGTGTGGCTTTACGTCCTCCTTCATCATTGGTCCATTTTTCTTTGAGGAGTTACGGCCTGGGGGGCCTGTCACCGTTAGTGTGAACGCAACACGGTATAAATCTCTTCTGGAAAACGATGTCATATCAGCACTTCAACAGCGACAATATTTAGATGGGACAATTTTTATGCAAGATGGTGCTACTCCACACATTGCAACCTCGGTAAAAGAGGTGTTGCAACGCCATTTCGGAAATGACCGTATTATCAGCCGACATTTTCCAACTCCCTGGCCGCCACGATCACTGGACATCACTCCCTGTGACTTTTGGCTCTGAGGATTTCTGAAAAATGTTATGTACAGTGCTCCACTAGACACCTTAGCGGAGTCTGAAATGAGACATTCCGCAGCACGTTAACAACATCAGCACTGATGCACTCCAAGCTGCTGTGGAAAATACTGTTTTACGTTTACACCTCCTGACAGAAAATTGTGGACACCATATTGAAAATTTCTTGAAGAAGACTAAGGACAATTAAAAACCGTATTATTGTTGGCTTTTTCTACGGTTTTTGGCCACAGGACAATTAAGAACCGAATTATTGTTGACTTTTCTACCATTTTTGGCCGCAGGACAGTTAAAAACTAATTTTTTGTTTGCTTTTTTTACGGTTTTTGGCCACGGGACAATTAAAAACCGATTTTTTCTTATTCGAAGTGGCACCACCTTGTCGCGGTGAATAGGCTTTAAATCAAGAGTGCCACAACATCTGCCTGACTTACAATAGCACAACTGGTTTAACGTTCAGCTTACAGCCACAATTGACTATCGTTCATGTCAGAATTCATGTTATTAACCTACAGCCACCTGTGCAGCGCCAGCTATTGGCCATTTTTTTCCTAATTTTTTTCCTACGCCAAACAAAATCCCCTTGCTTGAAGTACATTCTGGTGAAATTTTAGGTCTTCCTGACGAGTGGTTCTTTTTTTTACAGCGTTTTTAAATTTGCAGTTTAATTATGATCTCCCTGTATATATATATTTCTATACACACGCACAAATTTCTCTCTCTCACTTTTGAAGGTAGCTCTTATAATGATCATTTTATTTCAAATAGCTTTTCAAAGTTTTTTTGGAGAAATGATTTCCAGAATCAACTTTACTGCTTAAATATTTTTCTGTCTCTCCAAAATTTAGTAAATGCAACAAAAATGAAAAAACATTAACAATGATATGCATGTTGCTTACCCAATCATTTCATTTTATTTAAGAATAAAATTTGAAAGTGTACGCCTGCGTTTAATTCAAGTGAAAGAATTATTACCATACACAATAATATTGAATATTTACATAATTTCTTTCCTGTATTTAATTTGATTTGAAACTGCCTTTAATTAAATACTTTTGAATCAAATTATGTTTTTATCAAATATATTATGTTTCTAGCACATATAATTGTTCTAATTTAATCATCCTTTTGTAAGTAGACTAGTTAAAATAGTTGTCAGAAGAATTTATTTATCTCTAGAATTATTAAAATTACGAAAAATTATCCTAAAACATCATGGATTTATACTTAAATCCATGGTAAATGGATTACCAAAATCAATAAACTACATAATCTTTGTATTTAAAATTAATCGTTTAAACAATGTATTTACAGTTTGTAAAAAAATAAGTATTTTGAACTATTGCAATGCTAAAAAGTGAATGGTATCGAGCTAAATAACAAAGTATCGAAACATAAAATATACGCAAAACATAAAATATACGAACGTTTCTCGCCATTTAATGCGGTTTTATTAAATTTATACTCTGTAAATTTGGTGAGTTTGATTTACTGAGCAAAAATTTTTGTACGCCATAAATTAGGCAATTTTTTTATTATTATCAGTCTATATGCCAACGAATCAGTATATTCACGCCGCTTCTGTGAGATCAACAAAGTCACTTGCTGCAGGTAATGATTGGGGGTGACAACATTCTCCTTCTGTCCCGACCGATTGGCTGAGTGGTTCGCGTTCCTGACTCCTGAGCTGTTGGTCCCGGGTTCGAATCCCGGTTCGGGCATGGATGTTTCTGTCCTCTCTGTGTTTCTCTGTCCTTTCTTCTGCGATGTTGTATGAATGTGGCCCGCCCTATAAACGGGTTTATGGTGGTATGGACGGGTAACGCTACTCTCCTCCGTGACTTGGTTCACAGGTGCTCACTGGGAAATGATAAATGAATAGCAGTTTCTGGCCTTGTTGTGGCATAGGGTTTAGTCACCCTTGTGTGCCTGCCATTGGATATATAAAAAAAACATTCTCCTTCAGTAAGTTAGGTATAGTTAGTTACGACAAAAACTGTTTTGGAGCTTTATGCTCGTAGGCTTATAGCTCGCATTGAGTAAGATTAAACTTTTTCAGAAAGCGCTTAGAGACAGAAAGATTCTTTCTTAGTTTTTTGTTTGCTTAAATTTTCTTCATTAGGTTGCTGAAGCTCCGTATGTTGGAGATGTGTTGACGTTAATTTGTGACACCTAAAACCCTTCAGTTATTTGGTAAGAATATGGAGATGATGGTGCAAGCTCAGGTGGGACATTTGATTATACAGGTAGTTTAAAATTACAAGAGGCTTGGTAATATTTCAAACCAATTAAGCGCAAGATAAAATTTAAGGCTCGTGTACACCGTCATGAATCTGTATTCATCTTTAAAATTAATGTAATATGCTTTATAAATGATTGCAAATGAGATAGAAATCTTACTTCTACATTTATTTACAAGTTCTGAAGTTTTTTCGATTTTTATAGATGAAATATTTTACTAAAAAGCAAGAGTGTTTCTGATTCTCAAAGAAATTAGCGCGCAAGAAAATTTGGCGTTCAATATATCATTGCATTATAATTTTTTACCGCCAAGAGCAAAAACATTGCTAATTAAATAATATATAGATATTTTTTGCTATACTGAATACATAATTGTAAATTATAACTACTGTTAAAAACAAACCACTAATAAATAAATAAATATATATATAGCATCCGACTGCTAATCTTACAATGAAACCTTTATTAGTAAACGGTAAAAATATATTTGAGGCTGCCCCTTGGCGAGATTGGCGATTTTTGTTTGGCACCAATCCTGTTCGCGTGGAACGCTGAGCAAACAGTAATGGCGGCCAAAACACAATGAAATTTTTAAAATAATGCAGTAAGCACATAAAGAAAGAAAAAAATGGACTCATTTTATTTTGCTGGAATATCCTCACTTTGAGGTATACAGAATTCTCTAATAGCACCAACAGATATTGTTTAAATTTATCTTGAGAAGAAAACCAATCAGAACCATGAATGGATTTCAGAACAACGTTTAGGGTTACCGTAAATAGAACAATATCACCCAGCTTGGCGATAAACTTGGTGAGAATTCAAGGGGCACCCTCAAGTATAGTCTAACCTAAGTAAACTTTTGAAACTGGTTTTGAACAAAATTATCAATTCTTGTAAGTAAGTTCTTAACATTTTTGCATTTTCGTGAAAATTATAGTCTGTTGTCATACTTTAATTTGGATTAATAATTAAAATATGCTATATTCAGATTGTTTATAAAAAATTGTGATGCGTTAAAAATGCGTCAGTTTGTGATGCGTCAGTTTTTCTACTGTCTTATTAAATCGTAAGTTACATTAATAGCTTTGCAAATGCAACATGGGAATAAAAAAATATTTATAGTAAAAGAACTTTGTAAGAATAAAAACAAGTTGAAATAAATAGTCAAAATTATTTTACTTAATAATACAAAGTTCTTATAAGATAAATATATAGAATTTCTCTCTATGAATGATGAAACATATATGATACACTACGGATATGATACAGAAGGAATGATACACAAATAATAAAATAAATACACTTTTTATTGAAATCTGATTATTAAACATAATAAATTTTAAAAGTATTGGTTTTAAATAACAATTGCATACGAAATAAATAAATTTTTTTAACGATATCATTGTAATGATACATAAATGGATGAAATTCATGAATTTCACTTCTTAATAAATTTCTCAAAAGTGTAATCAAATTATTACAAGAGTCAAGCTGTGGATAATTCTGATAATTATTAGTTTTTTTCCATAACACGTGACCATTACGAATGTTATTTAAGTTAAGTTTTCGTTTGTCAACAAGAATGGCGTTGCTGTTCTAATGGTCATTCCATTCAATTTTTGTGAAAATTAGGTCTTGAAATGTACAAAGTTTATTAAATAAATTCTAAAATTTAAAAAATAATGCTTAATTTTTTGCATTAAATATAATTAAAATTGTTAAAAACATAATCTTTTAGCAACTTAAAATGAGTTAATTCTAACAATATTTAAATTAATTACAAACCAATTACTTTCCTATGGAAAAAATATATCTAAACATCGATTGTTTAAATGATAATAGTTTGTAAAAACAGACTACTTTGTTATTCTAATAAAAAAACTATTAAAGAAAAGTGTAACTATGGTTCGCATTGCAAAAAGTTTGGCCATGAATCTGAAAAGTTATGGTAGTGAGTGGCAATATTTAAAATTAGTAGGATAAGGAATAAAATAAAGTGTATTAATGTCATCCTTACCTATCAATTTATAAAAATCAATTGATAAAATACAATTGGAATTGTAAAATACTTCTTTCTATTGATATTAAGAAGAAGAAAAGTATACCCAATAAAAAGAGTCAAGGTATACATTCACAAATATCAGCCGAGTCCAGAAAATTTCATTTTTATTAGATAAATCAATAAAGAGGTGTGGATTTATAAATTGATAAAATAAGGTTTAATTCAACAACAGACTGCCTAAACTATTAACTTTAACTATAAATAGGATCAAAATTTATATCAATCATTTGTCAGTGGGAAATAAGGATTTTTTGACGGTAAATATATATAAGTACAACTAATCAATTAATAATTTCGGGAGAATTTTATCAAATTTTTTTTTTATTTTATTTTACGACAATCTTCTTTGTTTTTTTTTTAAATTCAGTTTTCCACTCTTATGTTTTAATTGATGATTTACAAACTACAAAATTTTAATATGCATAGTTGACAACTTATTGATGACAGCTGTTGTATAGCGTGTGGAATTTCTTTAACTCCACTGCAACTTATTTTCCAAGAAAATATTTCTTGGATAGTGATCAGTATCTGCTTTTTAAAAAGAAGAAAAGAAGGAAGATTCTCAATTACCTAGTCTGACATCTTTTGAAATCCAAAAGAGCTGAAATCTAACCCAGGATCTAACCAGAATCTAGCCAGCATCGGAAGATTGTGATTTTATAATCAGCCCTTTTATAAGAAAGCTGTTAACGCTTAACATAAATAACGGATTGACAAACAGCAGAAATAGGTTATCATCACTCGAACATCACATCTACCGGTGATTATATTCTATGATTTCCTTAAGATAGTTCACACGAGTCTTACTCGAGTGTTGAGAAAAGAAAACTGTAAAAATTTCAAACTTGTAACACAGCAAGTGTCCATGCATATACCAGAAATGTTATAATTAACTTCCTTTATTCAGTATCTGCCACCTTTTATTCAGTTCTACTGTTGTGATTCATTTTGCTTTAAAACTTTGTAATTTTCTTATAATAATATATTTTAATTACATATCTAAGTATAAATCTACTTTTTTCAAGTTTTCTGGTTATTATTTGTAAATTGCGACGGTTTGAAAAAGAAATTATAAAATTAACATAATTTTTCTAAGAAAAAACAATTTCTTAATGCTGATATGATTGCTAAAATATAATTCAATTTATAACAGAGAAATCCCAATATTCATAGTTAAACAGTTAACAACAACAATAGATTCGAATTTGTTCTTCCAAAGCTGTAAATTGCCAATGATAAAGCAAATTTTTGATAGTTCAGTAAGATTAAACAGAGATTATATGCATTTATTTATGATCTTAAGTGCTATTTAAATACAGAAAATTAAGTTCTTATTGACTATGAAAAAGATAATAAGAAAAATAATAAAAATTAAAAAATATAAACGTTTTGGAGGAGTAAAAAATTTGAAATAAAATGATTAAAGATTTTATATTAAAAATGAAATTGAAAAAATACAATGTAAATTTCTTGTCAATTTTTAAATACATGGAGACATTTCACCAAATATAATATATAATACGTACGTTGTGTAAATATTAAACTGTAAAAATTAATTTAAATTATAACATATTCTGATACTATAATTCTGAAGTCATTTAGAGAGTTTGATTGGTATGTTTCTAATACATTAATCACTTAGTAAACCTATTTCTACATGTATTCGTGTAAGGTATTTAAAAACAAATTAAAACAACAAACGACATGTTGAAGCAATAATATAAATTTCAACTTTGCAGTGGTGAATAATTATCAAATAACACCAATGTTTTCAACTATTTATATTATTCTTCATATTTGCCTTTATTCTTTAATTTTGTCTTTAATTTTGGAGAACATAGAATTTACTGTTGCATACATACATACATATACATACATATATATATATATATATATATATATATATATATATATATATATATATATATATATATATATATATATATATATATATATATATATATATATATATATATATATATATATATATATATATATATATATATATATATATATATATATGTATATGTATGTATATTGAATAGTTTTGTTTTATACTGTAAACTTTTTTGAATTATTCTACTTAAAAAAAGTTTACTATAAATATGAAACTTTTTTTAGATTTAATTGAAACTGTCTCGCATCAGTATTATCGTAATTATCATATTACTGTTATTAGTATTACTATTATTGCATATTTTACATGGATATTTATTTTTAAATGTCATTTACAATTGAAATTATTCATATACATTTAAAAGTGATTCACAAAATATTATAAGAGTAGATAGGTACAATTGTGATTAATAATTAATAAAATGTGTATTTTTGATGCATTCACTGACTTGTTTAAAAATTATAGGCTGGTTTCTGTTTTCGGCAGAAAATTGTCGTTGTTAACTACTATATGAAACGTATTGAAATGAAAATTATAGTGTATAGTTATAAGTCAGGAAGTCTTATGAATTCTAATGATATGAAGAATTTACTCCAAATATTTGATAAAACAAAATTTTCATATCTTGAATTTATGCTTTATAAGAAATATTGCCCTGTATCTAAACTTTCTTTATTTTAAGAATTTTTAAATGTCCCTTATAAGTCGCCTTAAATAGTAAGGAAAATTACTTCCGGCATAAAATTTACTAATTCAATATGTTTCTTTCTATCGATTTTAGTTAATTTTGAAAGTAATCAAAAAAGTACTTCCATTTATATTAATGTATATTAAGTATAAGAAAATTCAAAGTGAAGTATAATAAAATAATTAACACTAATCATACCATAACGGATCAAATGACCCATTTTGAACTTTTGCATTGATAATGCACGTATTATCTTATTACTTCTCCAAATTTAACTTAGTGAGTTTTTCTGACTAATTAAGTCTACTGTTCTTATACTATTTTTATAATTTTTTGTTTTGTTTATTTTGAGTAATAACTGTCGTATACCGTTGTCTACCACATCGGGTCATTTGACCCGGAGAACATTTTTTTGTTTTATAAACTTATCAATACATATTGCTTATCTTATTGTATTCAGTAAACTGCAAATGTATGCAAAGACTGTTACGTAAAGTAGTTCAATCAAAATAACTGAGAATAATTCAAGAAAATATAAAAATTTTAGATTGAAACTAGATTTTTGTGTAAAAAAGGTAGCAAAAAAAGAAATGTTTAGTACATAATTTTTATTTTATTTTGATAGCTTTATTTGTGATACAGGTAACTATTTACCCATAAAATGTCGAAACGAACGAGACAGTCCAAATTCTTAGAAGATATAAATGATATTGGAGAAGAGTTTTCGGAAATCGGTGAAGATGAATTTTCTGAAAACGAAGATATATTGGTTACAAACGAAAATGAGTCTGAATCTACAGATACTGACAATGAAGAGGAAAATATTGTGAATATCGGTTGTGGACGAAAAAGAAGAAGATTACTCTCAAGTTCGGAAGAAAGTGAAGCAGAAATAAATGAACAACATGTTGCAATTGATGGATCTGTTTGGGAAGAAATACAAATAGGTGGCACACCTGGAAGACCACCACTTCCTAATATTTTCAGGCAAGAAGTAGGCCCAACAGGATATGCTAAACGTCATATAATGAAAGGTAAAGTTAGTACTGCATTTTCATTGATAATTGACCACCGTATTATGAACCATATAAGAACATGCACAATAGAAGAAGCAAACACTGCAAAGATAATAAAACTAATAAAATTTGCTCCAATTGTAAAAAATTTGTTTGCGGGAAATGTGCGACTGAAACACTTATGTGTAAAAAATGTGATGTATTAAAACAACTCTTATTTTTTGCGTTTGAAATAGAAATTGTAAAAATACTATTTCATATAATTATAATACATATTTTATTATAATTATATTTTTATTTCCTTTCCAACATCTATATTTCATACATAAAAGTAGGAAACGTAAATTTCGGGTCATTTGACCCGCTATGGTAAACTAGGTATCTAATAAGTGTTAGTATGATTAGTGTTAAGTCGTATATTATGAAATGTTTTATTTTTAAAGGCATGTTTGTCAGAAATTTAATTACTAAGAATGATTAATATATACATTTATAAGAATGAAAATGAAATATATTTGATTTATGAACTCATAAGTAATTTATAATTATGTAAGAGTTAGAAATAATAAGATAAATTACTGTAAGTTTCCTAAATGTTATGATGATTCCATATATAATAATAATATATTAAACATGAGCAACATAGCATGAAATATATTAAAATAATTCAGATTTATTGGAATATATCTTTTATTCAGACACCTTTATTAATAAATTGTTGAAAAAATCATATATCGGAAGAAGAAGATTTTAACATTGTTTTCTATTTTGAAACATTCTCAAAAATTTTTGAGATTAAAGGTACATATAGGTGCCTTATTAACATCTGCATAATTTAGAAATATATAGGAATTCTGTAACTTAGTAATACTCTAATTTTCTGAAAATTATTGACAGTATTTTTATGGAGGAAAAAATTTAGCTGTCATTTCAAATGACAAATTTTCTTGTATTCAAACGAATGTAAAATTTAATTGCATAAATATTTTCATGTTTTAACAGGAAATAGTTCTATGTAGGCATTTATTACAGCATTAAAAACACACTTAACACCAAATTATTTTCTTTTAATTATATATTTATAATTTCTATATTATGATTTTCCTCCCTTTTTTCACTTCGTTGAACTATTTATTGTTTTTTTTAAAGTTATTTACAGTGGTAGAATTTAAAATTCATTTATTTCGCTTATAAAACATTTTCCATGCATTATTATAACTTCTTCGTAAAACAAATTTTAATGGATAATAGTTAAAATATAATTTATAAGTTTATAAATTATTTTAAAATTTCTATTGGTATTGGAATTCAATAAATTTTACATATTATTTAAAATCACTACATATAATGTTGATAATTTCAGGTTTGACATAATGTATATAACTGACTCAACAATATAATATAATAGATATAAATTAAATTATATAATTTAAGTGAATCCAATTATATAATAACATCTAATATCGTTGAATTTCTAACATTTTTAGCAAATATGTTTTTAACAAACATTCAATAAAATATTTCAAATGTATTGATGTTCATTAAAATATAAAATTTAATGTGTAATTTTCTACTGATTGTTATAGTGCGCAACAGTAAAAAAACAGATTAAAAGCAAAATATTATCTTGTTTCGATGAAGAAACTTTTAAAGTAAAAACTTTAGTCCCTTTTGCTTGATAATGAAGAACATCTAAGTTGGCGCAACAGGCTTTTCCTTTTATCTGTAAGTAACGATACTCTGGTAATGGAGAAATTAAAAAGCTGTCCTTTAAATTCTTAAGGTTTCTCCCAAAGAAAAAGAAAATAGTCTTTCGAAAATATCTTAAGACTTCGGAAACACGATAGGATACTTTTTTTTCAAGAAAAAAGTTATGAGTAGTTGAATGGCTTACTCTGCTCTAATTTTATTGATTTTATTTTTCTATGCTAGAAATGCCTTTTTTAAAACCAATTAGTGTTGAATCGATTCAATGTCAACTGAAAAAATGCAATATTCATTTTAAAATTCTACAAAATTATTCATTTATATTAAGAAATCTACTTAAAATGGATATTCTTCGTTAATATAAATTATCTATGATGAATAAAAAGAGTTTTATTTTATATTACAAAATTTAAGGTAAATTGAAAAATATTTAAAAAGCTATATATATTTATAAATATAAATACCTTAGTATATTTATATATACATTATACTCAAACATAATAAGTAAGTTGAAATTGTCTACGTTTTTTATGTTTGATTCATATCCCACATTGAGAAAGATACACATTTAGAAAGCTATGCACACATTGAAAACGATGCAAGTTCCGTTAAGTACCCATACACATTGAGAAAATAGTTTGCAAAACTTTTAACAAAATTAATGTGCTTTTGCTAAATTATATGTAAAACTAACCATAATATTAATGTTTTTTAGATTCATTTTGTGACCCATAATATGCTTACAACGCATTAAATAACCCATAACTAATCTTTAATTCTTAAATTGGAAGCAAGATAAACAAATCGATCAATTTATTTCTAAATCATTTAACATTCATACAAATATTTTAATTTCTTTAATCATATTGTTTTTATGATTAATAATTTTAGATTATTATCTATTATTAAAGATTAAATGACAAAATCTATTATGAAATTTTCTGAGTACATATGCATAACATTAAAATCATAATGCATAAAATTTCTTATTTAAAAAGTGTGTAATTTCAAACAAATTTTCATTAAATTCTTATGTACTATGCACTATAAAGCTGTACTTAAAATCAATTGATAAATATAGTACTATTTTAACAAATGTATTAAAATCTGGTAATTGTTTATATATCAATAAAAATATAATCTGGGAACAATAATAAAATCTGGTAATTGTTTATATATATTCCCTAAAGTCTTCTTGCTATAAATTATTTTTTTTAAAATTTTAAGGTTTAAAATAATTTGAATGGACAGATTAAATATAAAGAAATATTCACTCAAGATCTTGGAATCTAAAAAGAATGTTTATTTTAAAATACAGGTTGTGTGTCTATGAAGCAAGTTTTTATACTTATCAATAATTAAATGAATATTAGATTGAATTAATATCGTTTGCTAGACTAATATTATAAGATTTTAATGCGCTTGTAAAACACAAATCATTGAAAAGAAGAAAAAAGACAAATTAACCTCTTGTATTTGATAAATTAACGTATTTAAATGTCGCAGAGAATACTTGCCACAGATGCCATGTAATCCCGGATGTCAAATTCTGAGTTTGGCGATTTTTTGGCGGATTTTCTTATGTATCTGGCAACCTGGTTTTTATTACGTCATAGATATAGAGACCTATAAAAATTATGCAGAAAATTCTATTTTTGCAACCTTAGGATTTTCGTCTTTACGTACGCCACTACACGTCATCTTGGCAAACATTTCTTCATCGCCAAAAAATTCAGAATTTGGAATCCTGGATTATGGGGCAGGTGTGCAGACCAATATGTCAGCAAAAAGCAAACTGCAGCGTTTATTCCGAAATGCTCAATAATCTTGATTTAAAATTTCCCCATTCCCTATTATTATTCAACATAATAACATGAAAAATGAAATAAATGCTTTTCCCACAACAAAAGTAATTATATAATTTAGTAATTATATAATTTGTTTTTTAATATCTGTTTCTTAATTGTTAAATCAATCCTACATGAAATATTTCAAATTCAGGCGATTATCCTTAAGACAATTACGATTAATAATATTTATCTTATTTGTTTGATAAGTAATTCATCTATAGCATAATGAGATTGTGTATGAAAATTTGCTGAATATTCTATTTTTTATTTAGGATATCCATCTAAGTAAGTTTGTGTTAATTACCAATCAATAATTTGCTGGATAATTTGGACGTTGCACATTGACTCTCCAGTATAATCTCAATTATTTATAAATTAATAGAATCTAATTCTTATTTTGAGTAAGAATGGGTAATATTCTATTCATTTAGAATACATTACAATCATACAACTTTTCAATTTGAATTATATAACAAATTTGATAGTATATTTTCAATATATAATGTTAAAACTATAAAATCGATATTAACAAAGAGTTTTTAAGTATTGTTGATTAAATAACGTATAATCAATAGATAAAAAATGTAACCAAAAAATGCTATTTGTCTACATTCTGTATAAACAAATACGCAAACAAATGTTTCTATGCATAAATATAATTGAAACATTTTACAAATAATAATTTTAGAAAATGTTTTGTAGTAATTTCAGTTTACTTATATATTTGTAAAAATGTATATAGAATTATAACTAATATACTTGGAAGTTATTGTAACTTTATATTTTACCAGAACACAACATCAGTGAAAAATAAATTTTATTATAAATTTTCAGTTCTTAAGCACATAAATAATGCCTAGTACATGAAATTGAATTTTGTATATTAAAATTAATAAGTTATCTGCTTTTGCTTTCAATTTAAAAATATAAAAAAATATTTTGGCAAATAGGTAGAATTTGTTAGATAATATGAAAAAAATGTGCTTAACATTGAGAAAATTTTGAGTAGGATAATTACTTTCAAAATCTTCCATGCTCTTTTTTTAAATTTATATTTTTCAAGATAATAAGTCGCGCTTTTAACAAATTTATTAATCAACGTATAGTGCGAACATTTCTAAATATTGAAAGTGAAGAAATATTACTCGTTTGCGATAATATACATCAAATTAAAAATAATTATATTCATCCTCTTTGAGCTTATATCGTTGAATTAATCATTGTACATTTTATCAAACCAATTTCCTTCAGATTTCATTTGCAAGCAATATTTTGAGTTTTAATAAATAAAAGTATTTCTGAAACATGTGATATATTATTTTTTATAAATAGTTTGTGTGTTTGTTACAGAAATTATTACATTGAGTGAAAAAAATTTCAAACCTTGATATTTTCCTAGTTATATCTTTATGTAACATAATAATTTCAAAACATTTCATGGTGCGTGAAAGTTTAATTCTTACAAAAATAAAAAGCAATTCAAAATATAATTTATAGATATATGACAAAATGTTATCAATTGCTTTCTACCATAACAGACGAAATAATAATTCAACTCATAGCTTAGTGCTGAATAAAAAATATTGCAACATTGAATATACTGAGTCTTACACCGAAATATATATTTTTAAAAGAGTATTGTTTGCATGTCTTAAAGGAATTTACAGAATCAGAAGTGTTAAATTCTTTCAATATATTTTAAACGGTAATGATACTCGGATTTAAACGATTATAATATTCAATCAAATTAATTTCCAGCTATTAGGAATATTTCATCTTTCACACCATTATAGATAGAATTAATTAAAATTTTTATAGGAGGACACCAATCAGATGTGAGATTACAGCGCCAAAAGTGGGTAAGTCATATTTGAAAAACAAAAATCTAGCAAAATTTGCATTAAAGTAATTTATACAAAAATTTAAAATATATACTTCATTTAAATACTCCAAATTTTTAATACAAAGAACACACTCAATAGCTAATACATTTTAATAGAATCCTTGAAATAAATTTTAAGCATAATTTTTTGTAATTTTTATATTTGCTTAAGAAATTCATTCTTTTTAACCACAATACATATCTTTTATAAAAAAAATCTATTCTTTTTGTGAAGCAGGGATTATGTGGACTACATTTAGATTCATAGTTAAAAATAATTTTGAATTTTATGTTTCGATATTAAATAACATAAATTAGCAATTTACATTAGTACAAATTAATTTAATGAATTTAAGATTTGATGTGATTCAAATAAGATTTGAACTATATTTATTGCATTCTCTTATTATAGTTCTGAATTATAACTTATTACGCTTTCTTACTTTAATTTATGCTTACATTGATGGAGAATAATTTTACTAAAATTGGAAGGAATAATGCATCAATAATCTGAGTTAGAATCAAGTACTTTTTCACATATTTGTCATTCACATCTAATCAATTAAGTTAAATAAATAAATTTAAATAATTAAGCTTTCTTTTATAAATTATTTTACCCTGCAATGCACTATGTCATAATTTGTTAGTTTCTTAAATAATAAATTGTTATCTGTTTTAATATCAAAACATGGTATCCACCAAAGCATATCATTTCTAAAAATCCTAGTAAATAAATTTGCAAAATTATATAATATTAATTTTAAGAAATCGCTTACAATACATTTTATTAATACTTACTATTCCTTACTTATGCCTTATTATATTAAATAATACTCTCAGTTTTACAGATTAAAACATTAAATGAATTAAATAAAATAATTAATTTAATACAATCTTTATATTACATACATTAAAGAAAGAATTACATATTTATGTATTTAATCTACCACAATACTATTTAATTAAAATATGTGCCTCTATTATATATAAAAAAGCTAACAAATTTTTCTGAATTTTATAACTACAATAATTTGAATTTGCTTAATATAAAATATTAAAAAATACGTTCACAGAAACATTTTACTTTCATTATCTATATATAACTCTTTGATAAAGGTAGAAATGTTTTCATTAATATATTTAATACACAATAGAAGCACACTTTTCAAATAAAATCATTTGCTATGTTAATTATTAAAATGTTGTCTGTTTTGGATCTCATTTAAGACTTATATTTTCCACACATATTATTTTTTCGTTTCTGCTTCATCATAAATCTGATTCAAAATAGAATAAATCTTAAGGATTATTCTGAGTTTTCCAAAGAATCTTCAATAAAATATTCGAGAGCTTATTGTGTGACTGACCCCATTATACCTTTCGCTGCCCAGATGTTTAAACACAGCAAGACTGTGATTTCTTATAAGTCATTTCCTATCCCTCGCGAGACTGAATCTCACCGGACACAAATGTGCCGGATTAATTTTCTGGACACGACAGCGCCAGATTCAGTTATGACATTTTATCTAAGAACTGCTGTATGCACCATACATCAATCTTAGTTTACATGTTTTAATTAGCAATTTTCAACGTGAAATAAGTGGTTGGAATTACATTAAAATCTTTAATTTCATTAAGGATCCACAAGATAATAATAACATATTATACACTGAATAGTTTAGACTTCAATTTCACTGAAATTGTTATAACATTAGATGGAATCTATTTAATAAATTTGTTGCTTTGTATTAGAATATGATTTCAGTTGAAAATTTCATGTAAATATATATGCAGCATGTCCACTAAAGTCCCTTGCCACCCTTTTAACTTCAGAACTGCTGCTACTATATTTATAAAAGTGGTGTCTAGGTATAGTGCAGCAGCCATGTGCTACTGAATGAAACAGACTACTGCGCCACCTGCTGGAAAACTGCGGAGTTAGCATTCCTATCTCGAAAACGGAACCAGACAGAGAGAAAAAGAGATTTATAAAGTTGTAGAGCATCCTCGATTTAGTTCGAAAAGATACCTTATAAGCATTAATGTGAAGAATACGACGGTTAAAACGCGCATTTGTTGTTTCGTTTTGTCACGTGACACAACGATCTAAGAAAAAAATAGTTATAACAATATATTTAATTTAAGATGTTCCAACTTCTCACCGACAACTGCAATGCACATTTGGATCCTCGCTTGAAGATTACGTTGCACACATTGGAACATGAGACCGTAATGCGTCGTTTAAGGTCCTGCAATTTTTGTGGAGGGGTCACATACACCTGCTGTTTCAAGTATCCCCACAGGAAAATGTCCAGTGGAGTCAGATCAGGAGAACGTGGAGGCCACTCTTTGAAACCGCCATACCCTAGTATTTGGTTGCCCAATTCCTTGACGAGGTACTGCCTCACTGGAGATGTCTTGTGAGCAGGCACGTCGTCATGTTGAAACCATAGATTCTTAAGATTAAACAACAGCAACAACGGCACAGTGTTGGTTGATCTCTCTTACGCTGCATTTCGGATATGTGAAGGCATGTGATAATACCTCATCCGGTTGAACTTGCCGTCCTACCTTAGCTAGTCTGCCAGATCGAGGTCGACTAGTAACGCAACATGTCTCCCTTAAGCGTTTTACAGCAGTTAGGATGGTTTGATAAGAAGGATGCGGGCCTGCAGGGAAACGTTGGCGGTACAACCTTGCTGCTGATCATACCTTGCGTCGACATTCACCGTACAGTAAAATCATCTCACAATACTCAGCCATGACCATGAGCATCAACATACTATAGCCCCAAGAAGATGTCTCTTTCATAGCTGTCTCAGGTAAGCAGGCGTGACGTTTCTTACGTATTTGCATACTGCATAGAAATTATTGGAATTATTTTTAATACTTTCTTTCTTTCCATTTGGAAATAAAAGTGAAAAATGTAATCACGAAAACGATTTTTTGTTTTTTCAAATATGCACACCTACGATGTGCCACGTCACAGCACGAAACAACATATGCACGTTTTAACCGTTGTATTCTTCACATTAATACCTACAAGGTATATCTTTTCGTACTAAATCGCAAAGATACTCTACAACTTTGTAAATTACCTTTTTTACCTATCTCGTTCCGTTTTTGAGATACGAATGTTAACACAGTTTTCTACCAGGTTGCGTGGTAGGTGGTTTCATTCAGTAGCACATGGCTACTTTACTATGCCTAGACACCACTTTTATGAATATAGCAGCAGATTGTGGCAAGGGACTTTAGTGGATATATTGTTTATTTTTCTAAGAAATATTTATTTAAAGTGATATTTGAAACATTTCCCATTTTATTATGTCAATTCTTGAATAGAAGTTATCTTGAAACATAAATTTCGAATACTTATTCTAATATTAGCAAATAAATCATAAAAAATTATGTATTTTAAAGAGAAAATAATCAAATAAAATAGACTAGTAGCTCTACATAAATAGACAGCAATTTTATATATAAGAGAAAATATTGCTTTTCTAAAATTTTAACAACACCTAAATAATGCATTTTATATATTAATAAGTCTATATAAAAATATGCGAGGTTTATAGGATATTTTCGTACGAATGAAATTCGAGGTCTTATTCTAGAAACGAACATCAATACTTGTATTTTTCACAACTGTTCATAAAAAAACATTTCTTGTAAAAAAATATATCTTTTGTGTAAAAGTTTATTTCAACACCGATTGAAGACAGTTTAAACATCATTATCTTTTATATAAGTTTGTATCTTTATATATAAAAATGTTTTATTTATGTAAATAATGTAATTAAAATTTTAGATTGTTACTAAATTAATAATTATCAACCTTTTCTTACATAAAATGTGAAATGATAAAAAAATTAGAAATAATAAATAAATTAATATTTCTAATAAATTTAAAACATATAAAATTTAAGTCAGATTCCTTAATAATTTTGAAGAGTCACTAATTTTAATGTCTAGTGAGATGATCATTGTATTACGAATACAAGTTTTTTATGAAAATAACAAAGTCAACAGTTTACATCTACAACTTATAATAATACTTTTAATGTATTTTTCATTAATTTTCTTTTAGTAAAGTGTTTTCGAATAGGATTTGTTATTCTCGTTATTGTGACTTATCCTCCAAATGTCTGACAAAGTCAAACAAGGTCCATAAAATCCTGACCTTGCGGAAATCTAAGGCCAGAAAGGAGGATGAGTCAATGTCCTCTCTGGAGAGTCCCAAACAGTCCAGGATGTGCTGACGAGAATCCTGCTCAGTTTTACATTTAGAGCATACCTCAAAGATTTTCATGCTTTTGAGATACGAGAGATCTCTGATGTGACCGGTTGCTATTTGGAAATAACGGTATAAGAGATTCTGTCACAACTGAAGGCGTATGAAGAGCCAGGTTCTTTGTCCGCGTTCCGGTGATGGCAGGGACGAATCTTCCACATCTTCGAAATTTCAGAATTAATAATAGACCGATGTCCAAAAAGGTAAGTGATAAGATTTATATAAAGTATTTAACAATTTGTTCACAGATGTAAGTTTTGATCATGGAAAAACAAAAATATTTTTTATAAATAGTATAATTCTTTTTGTTTTAATTGTAATAAAATGTTGTTTAGGGATTATGAAAGATCCTTGTATAAGTTCTGTTGTATTATTTCTTAAGTGATTGTGGAAGATCATGCTAAATTATCAAGTGGACAAATAAATATTTTACAATATTCCATACCTACCAACTTTGGAGGAAAAAAAATCAGTTGATTTACTGATTTTGAGGAAAAAAATCAGAAGACACTACTAGCAACATTTTCGCTTGAAGCAGATTGTTTCAATGTTTTAAACTGTGATAACGCAAGAAGACAATTTTAATGTTTAGATTATACATTCTGAGGATGATTTATGTTAAAAATATTTTAATAAAATATTCAGCAACCTTATAAAGGAACTATGAAAGATAGAAGAATATACAACATGTAAAAAAGTAAACATCAACGTCCTAATATTTATTTGGTAAGGTAATTTTTACTACACTAGTGAAATTTATAAGTATTAAACCTATAAAATTACATAAAAACAAAAATAAATTTAATTAGTGTGCCATTTGTTGACCATTTAAGCTCCTAAAATAATTCAATAGACTTTTTTCGAGCAAAATTTCGCCTCTTTTTAAATTTTTTCACTGAAATTGCTAAAAATCAGTAGATTTTAATACATTATCGGGAAATCAGGAGAATTGATGAAAAATTAGGAGTTTCCCGATAAAATCAGTACAGTTGGCAGCTATGATATTCATTTCTTAGTACTTAGTTTTACTAAAGAAGGGAATGTTACTAAAATATTTTTGTTCAATTTATGTAAATTTCATTAACATGAAAAATAATTTGATACTTTTTTGCTTTATTTTAAATCTGAGTGATTGCCATTGATTGTATTTTTTTTTCAAAACTGCGGTTTAATAATCAGATAATATCAATTTATGTGGTCACAAAATTTTAAGAGTTTATGGAAATCGCCTTAAGTTATTCTTATTTAAAATGCGAATATACATTTACAGATCAAATATAAGTAAGGCATATTTGTCCAAAATATCTTACAAAATAGGTTTATAATTAAAAAATACTTACATAAAAATTTTAAGGAGAAAACATATTTTCAATTTTTAAATGATGCAAATATATATGCGGTCACATTTCAATGGCTGAAACACTTTTATATGTTGTAAATAAGAAATTTGGGTAAAACTATGACATAATACCGTATAATGAAGTCAAAAAGTAATCTTATTTTTGGAACCTCCTGTGTTAAACACAGGACATACATGTAATATAGAAAAAAAAATACAGTACAAATCCCTAAAAGCAGTAGGAATACGCATTACACCTTACTTGTTTTACCTGTCTTTCCTGACATCAGTTATTCACTGTTGCAAACTATTTTAGATAAAAAAACCTACAAATTCCTTTAATTAATACATTAAATGTTAAAATATAATAAATACAAAACAATTTGAAAATATAAATGAAGATTATAGAAATATGATGTCAGAGAGATGTATTGGGAATATGTAATAAACATACAGATTTTCTATCATTAAAGTTATCATGTAGATGTAAAATGTCCCATTATCATTCTTCAACAAATATTTCCATTGTTTTATAAAGTGAGATTAATATGTAATCATTTTTCCATTTCGTTTCCAGTTCTGAAAAATAAATTGAATTTTCACTATAGAAATAATTTCTCGCAAAGGAGAAAGGAAACTAAATCTTATGGATGTACTCAATGTATAAGAAAATATATTAAGAAAATTAATTACACGAAATTAACTAAATAAGGGTGAGTAATTAATTTGCATAATCTATTTTATCTAATTTTATTCAGTGTAATCTCTTTTTGATTAGATTATTGGAATCAAATCAGTGTTATTTCGATTTTGGTATGGGTTGTATGATAGAAAACACACAATCAATTATCAGTTGTTGTACTCGGAAATAGAACATTTTGAATATTATTTTTTTCACATTAAAAATGCATCTCAAATTTATTATCTCTCACTACATATAAGGAATTGTTTATAATAAATATCAAATCATGAATAAATATTAAGTTTTTTCCAGTGTGATTATAATGTCAGTACTCATTAGTCTGCTTAAATCATAGGTTTCCAAAGTGGTCCAGGTGGACCCCCAGGGGTCTATAGGAGACCACACCGGGGTTCACCTAGATGTGAAAAGAAAACATAGGTTCACAAGTTGTAGTGGGGGTCGACGAAAAATGTTCTGGTTTTCATGATAAAGAACAAAAATTTTGGCTTGGATTTACCTATCAACGTAGGCAGGTAGCATCATTCACTAGGTAGGTACTCAAAAATATTCGAGATTCAGTTCAAACATAGAATTGAATCGAACAATAGATAATAGTACAAGAGCGTACACCACATGTCGAGACTTGCAAAGTGCCGCCCGTGTGCCGTCTCATTAAAAGTATGACTATCATTTATTGTTGATTTACATTTCAGAGTTCATTGTTGATTTTTTTCAATTGTTGATTGTTTGTAATAATGTTTATAATTTTGTATAACCACAAGTATTATTTTAATAAATAGGCACAAGAAAATGTGCTACTTTTTTCTTAACACCCCCAAATTAGGGTGATATTTTTTAGGAGTTTTGGGAATACAGTAGAAATGCTGCAACAGGAGATCTACCGAAAATGGTAAAACTTTAAAAATGGTCCACGAGAAAAAATAGTTTGGGAACCCATGGTTTAAATGAATTTTTGTTGGATTGTTCTACGAATAAAAATTGATTGAATTTCGAAATAAGCTTCCGATTAGTGAAAAATCATCTGACCTGTTTACTCCTGTTTAAAATGTTATTTGAAACGTTATTAAATGTAATTATTTATTCATTTGTACAATTATTTCTCTTGTAAATACTTAACTCTGCGTTGTCACTTTTATTATATTGTCTCATCATTAGGAAATTATTATTTGATATCATCTAATAAGAATTTCCTAATGATTAAAACATCATTTTCAATGGATACTCTTTCTTCTCTGAGAAAAAAGTTTTACTAAATAATATGCATTACCATTTATCCCCTTTTAACGGAAATTAAATCATCATATTCATATAGTTATAAAACATGTCAATATAATTATAAAAAAGTATATTTTTACTTTTTGTTTTTCCTAAAATATATTATTATATTTTCCATTTTAAAATTAAAAGAATCATTGAAATCGCTTAATTGAGTAATTAATAGTAAAAAAAATTATAGATTTTATTTATTAGTTACAAATTAGAAATTATTTTTAAGGGTTATATATTTTCTGTAAAATTTTTAGATATATTGGATATTTTTTCTATAGATTAAAACTAAATGATTGTTTTTTCTAACGTTTTCTTAAATTTTTACTTCATAGAAACTAATAACAAAGAAATAGGTATATAAATAATTAAGTTATATAGCTCAATATAACAATATGCTCTTGCCTTCGGTTCAACAGTTCATGGGTTGGAATCCCATCTTGGGCATGAATGTTTGTTGTGGTTCGGAATCCACTTTAAACTGTAGGTCTCGGTCTAATTAGCCCTCGTGTGCAAAAAATAACCGTTGAGCGACAAACAAACAAACAATATAACAATTAAAAATAATATATCAATCAATTAAAATTTAATGGCATTTGATTATAACTTTTCATTTTCTCTTCTGCGTTCGAAAAGAATGTTTTCATATGTTTCTGATAATTTAAATAAGTATTATATAAAGTAGTAAAATCTCAACAATTTTCATATTTTGTAAAGATGATAATTCCTTGAAAATATTTTCTTCGATAGCTTCTTGATCCAAGTTTGAGTATGAGCAAAATATAAATGTATATTTATATTAAATAATTATGTTAAATGTTCATAAGTAAGCTGCACTGATTTGTAAATAACACACTCCAATCCATTTTTGAAATGATACTTTGATAAATAAGACTTAAAAATATATTTTTACTTTAAAAATTTAGATTAAGTACAGTACTTTTAAAATATACTTGATACTCTGTATATTTAACTGATAAAGTAAAAGTTAATAAGTGGATTTAACGGGTAAATATTTATTTCTTCATCTTTAGCCTCATCAGAATATTGTAAAAAATTTAAATACTATTTGATAAAAATGCAAATACTCTGAATTCTCGTTAATATAACTTCCACTGGATGAAAAATGCATTAACACTCTGAGAACTCTCAAGTGGAAACAACACCTCTCTCAAATAGCATTAAAATTAAGTAAATAACTATACAACATCCCTTCAGTAATTTTCGATCCACACAGACTAGATTCATTCACTTCTTCGCGTTTGAGGAAACTCAAGGACGTGACTTTGGCGAACTCGGTGCAATAACTAAAGTTCTTCTTGCACCTCAGTTTGAAATATTAAACTAACATTTTCGCCAAGTCATTCATTCAACCACGCATGTTAATTAAACGATGTGCGTTTTCATCTTCCTAATCGAAAAGTGAAACTTCTCCGCGGGATTGGTGTGGGTGGGGTTGGCGAGCGTTCATTTGGGAAAATTGCAGACACTGTCTCTCTAAGGTGGAAGCTGTGTGAGAATTTAAATCACAAATCTTACTCCTTGCTAAATGAACTGGAAGGAGAGACTTCGAATAAATGTATTAACACTTTCAAGAGATGTCGCTGATGCTGCTTTTGCGTCAATTTATTTTGATTTGATCACGAGAGATTTATAATGAACAAATAAAATGAAAACTATCTTCATAATAGTTTCACATTTTAATTAAGAAATTTCAAAATCTTAATCATGTTAATTTATTTTATAGCAGATTATTAAGTTAATTAAATTCCTAAATATACATTTTTTCCTATTTTATTCCTAAGCTACATATTTTAAGCTCCTTTTTAATGACAGTTGAATTTTATTTTCCATTTTTAGTATTTTAATTTTGTTTAATGAAAGCTAGAAAAGAAGTATAGTTTATTACATTAATTATTCTATACAAATAACTTTAAAAAGGGGTGAAAAGCTTCTTAATCGAATTCTATTAAGCTGGAATATGTAATCTAGTTCTTGTATGATTTAAATTGAATTTTATTGACATCTGATGATAAATTTTGTAATTAGGTGAATAATTAATTAAGGATGATTTTAGTTTTATATTAATTTATAACAATTGCTTAAAGAATTATGGTACTGATATAGATTACTGACAGACTGATTAGGTTTTATAAAATCTAATTTCCTTTAAGTATAGTTAAATTCATAAAGAAAATTAGATTTTGTTAAAAATATTGCCAATATATTTGTATTCGATCTCATTCTAGTAATCACATCACATTAAGAAACTATTTATGTAAAATTTGTTAAAAATGCACAGTAGTAAGTCTCAAAAATGAAATGATTCAATGCAACAAAAAATATCGAGAACAAATTCATTAATAACTTTCAAATTAAAGCAAAATGAATAATGTAAATTTCATTTAAAATAGAAGATACTTACAAATATCGAATTCTCTGCTGTACAGGTCTTCTACAGTAGGCCTGTGGCGGTCATTATAGGTGCCAAAAAGGAACCTCTTGAGAATAGAACTCTTCCCTACTGCGGAGCCACCCAGACTGACCAGCCGGTAGTGGCACTCGCTCTCGTCCCCCATCGACGGCCTGCGTTCACCCAGTTTGGAAATGGTGGCTGTAAATCTGAAATAAATGCACGATTTCTCTTTTTAATCACATTCAAACTTTTTTTAACTGTTTAAGAAATATTTATATGCAACAATAAGTAATATGCGTTGACAATATTTATCTCCTTGCTGGTTTGGAAATGGTAGCTGTAAACTTGAAATAAATGCACGATTTCTCTTTTTAATCATATTCAAACTTTTTTTAACTGTTTAAGAAATATTTATATGCAACAATAAGCAATATGCGTTGACAATATTTATCTCCTTTCTAATGATTTTATCATAATTAAGTTTTAAATTAATTACTTCGAAGGGTTAACTTATTTTAAATTGAATTTGATTTAAATGTATGATAAAATTAACTTAATTTAAATGTTTCAGAACGTGAAGGATATTATGATGAAATTTTGTATAATGTTCTTTAAATATTATTTTGGAATATTTAGTAAGTGTATGAAATATAAATGCTAAAAACTAAATGAAAGTTAAGTGCTATCAATTTAGATGCAATGCATTAAATATGATTATTGTAAATGTGTCAGTCATTTGAATAACATTAAAATGATTTTTCATTTAGTTCTATTCTTTAAATTTTGAAAAATGTAATAAAAATTTTAAGTTCTTGTTATGATTTTCTATGTAATTTATTTCTTTAGACTAGCATTTTAGGAATTCTTTTTGCCCCATTTCTTTTCGTAAAAAGCTCATATTTTAGAACTAAATCAAATAAAAAGAAAATATTATCAAATAAAATCATATTAAAAAATATGCAAAACGTTTATTTATATGCACTAATAAAAATATATTTTTTGTTTTAAGAAATTTGGTTTCAAAATATTATTTTAAGAAAATTTTTAAAAATATTGTTTTAAAAGTTCTTATTCTTATCGATACATTTCATTAGTGTACGTAATATTTTTTTACTTTATATATATATATATATATATATATATATATATATATATATATATATATATATATATATATATATATATATATATATATATATATATATATATATATATATATATATATATATATATATATATATATATATATATACATACATACATACATACTGTTGTGTATATGGTTTTCCAACTCTTCATAGCTAAGTGGGTTTAAATTATATTCAGATTGATTCAAATAATTTTTTTATAACCAACAAAAAGTGTTTTTCTTTATGGAAAGTGCATAAAAATATACATAATGCGATATCAAATTGTTTTTGCACTTGTTTTAGATTCAGATAATTCCGAATACTAAGTAGAATCTCTTTCCAGAATGGAACGATTTAATACAAGTATTCAATTAGATTATTTGCTATTATGTGATTCAACATAGTTTTCTATTCACATGAAACAAGGTTCTTACAAATAAGATCGAACTCAGATAACAATTTTTCATTAATATTTGAATAATATATTATAGTTCATATAAAGCAGAAAACCAAAATATATTTTTCATTATGAAATACAAACATCTAATTATAATATCATAGTTATATAATCGAAATACGTTTTAGATTCAAAATCTTCCTTACAAAGAATCATTTTTATGAAGCTTTAACTGATTTCAAATGAAATCTTATAAATTAAATTTTATCAAATGAATTAATTTCTATATAATTATGAATTTTTTGTTAAATGCCTTTGATGAATGAATGATTTCATGAATGAAAAAATGATTTCAATGAAACCATGAACTGAAATACCTCATGGTTTCATTGAAAATAAAATTCTATAATTTTGAAATTGCAGAGTGTTACTTAATGATAGTTGTTTATGGTACTGAACTTGAGTTATACTCATATATATATTGAATATAAATGAGTATGATATATATGATATTCAGATCATGAGATATACCAAAAATCCAATTATATATATATATATATATATATATATATATATATATATATATATATATATATATATATATATATATATATATATTCAGGAGATCAAAAGAATAAAATTTTTGGGCCTACTTTATTCAGAATAATGTAATCTAAAAGAACATTTTAATCACAGGAATTATCTAATTATCTATAATATTGTAGTCATATGAAATTATTGTTATTAAACTCGCCAAAATTCATTTTTTATCATCATTATTTTTGTGAAAATAGATTTTAAAAGTTCATTATATTTTTAGATAACGACACTAGAAATTTAAAGCTATTTTCAAAGCTATTTCAAAGCTATACTACTTAATTTGAAAAATAATTAACACTAATTATCCTCCTATAAGCACCAAGCAAAATATGAAATAAAATGAAATGAATAATAATGAAAATTAAACAAAAATGAACTTGCTTTCAATTCAAAAAATTTATTAAATTATTAAAATTATTAATATTTAAATTTTACAAGAAAATTAATTAATTTATTTTGTATTTTGAATATTTATGTCGTATTTTGAATATAAAAATATAGTTCTGTAAGCTAGAAATATAAAATAACTGAATATTTTAATTTTTCATTTTTTCAGTTCTATACATATATTATAAAACATAATGATTTTCATTCCAGTGTATCTTAATAAATTCTTCAAAAATATGTAATTTTAAGTACTTTATTGATAAAGTAATATGTAACATTTGATTTTAAGAATCATTCATTAATTTTGACTTCAAACGAACGTATTTTTAAATAGATTATGAATATTAATGACACATTTCACAACTCAAACCCACACATCTAAGCAAATTT
Organism: Latrodectus hesperus; assembly: GCA_037975125.1. Lineage (NCBI taxonomy): Eukaryota > Metazoa > Arthropoda > Arachnida > Araneae > Theridiidae > Latrodectus > Latrodectus hesperus. The sequence goes on from JAJQOW010000283.1 coordinate 99,601, forward strand.
AAATTTTATGATTATTATAATAGCTTGCAAATCTTTAAAAACCAAGGAAATATTCAATTAGCCAAGGAAAATTTAAACTACATGGTTGAGTTATAAAGATTATGTAGTATCAAAAATAGAGAAAAACTTATAAAGCTCTAGCAGATTATAAGCCAAATTGGCAGGATAATTGATGATAAGGAGTTAAGTGATTTAGATTTCGTTTTGTTATGGGACTTATTTTGTTGAGAGAAAGAGATAATTAGGGAAAATTATCTTTCCGCCTACTTATATCAATCATCTAACCAATTAAAGAGTAATTTTAGAAATTTAAGCTCACTTTTTGCTCAGAAGATGACAAGATACATATTCGTTGCTATCAAAATCTTGTAAAATACATAAAAATAAAATAGGAATATTACCTTTTTCATGCAATAATCATTCTTTGATTACATATTTTCTCAAGTATTAACGTGCTAAAAACTTCACTTAGTCTTTTATTTAAGTACTTCTGTAGAAAAGTTTGTAAAGTAAGTAAGTACTATTTCATTTTCACCAATTATATTTATGCATCGTTTTTTCACAATCGTAAAATCAAAAAATATAATTATTAAAAGAAAAAAATGAGCTCAAAGCAATAAAAATGAATAATGATAATGCAAGAGAAAGATATTGAGATGCATAACTGTAAATTTCCTGTCGCCTGGAAAAGTTAAAAAAATTTATAAATTTTGATTTAATATATTTTAAAACCTTCACAAAAAATTTATTAATAGTGACATTTTAAAATTTAATTTTTTAAATTGATTAATGATTGTATAATTGACGGATGACTAATGACTATTTATTTATTTATAATGCAAGTATAAATGCTTTAATACAGAATCTCTCTCTCTCTATTCATTTCTTCTAAAATTTCAAAACTTGTATAGATAAATTAGTTCTTAATAATATGTTTACTTCTTAGTTAAATGCTAGTATTTTACTTTAGTTAGGACTTAAATAAAATTTGTGTTATTTAAAAATTGATAAGAAATTTAGTTTCTAAATGTTTTTATATATTTAAATAGTTTTTGACCTTTTAAAAATACTCTAATGTATATCTGAAAGCTTCATTAAATAACTTATTTTAATTGCTATACACAAATTAAAGTAAATTAGATTTTTTCTCATGATTTTTTTGAATTTAGTTATTTTATTGAAGCTGATAATAAATTTAATGACTTCCGTTAGTTAGTAAGAATAACATTCTAATTTCTAATATATATGTTGATGTAAAATTCATCTAACAACAGAAATAATATTGAATGTATGAAGAAATTTTTAAAAATAGCTGCTGCTTTACTAGGACCAGGACTATTTTCTTTTCTATCGACAAGGGCTAATTTCATTGATTATATTAATGCATTTTTATTGGTTATACAATACAGTTTTCAAATAAATATCACAAACATTTCTGAAATAAATTAATTCGAGTAATTGAGAGTGAAAAGTTTTAACTTATACGTGATATTAAGATTTATCCAATGCCTTTTAAATCTATAGTTAGAATAGCTCTTGTCGTGGTTATGAATTACAAAAAATTACCGAACGCTTGAGTAATTCTGCTTTCATATGTCTTATGATTATTTTATATCTCCTATAATGCTGATACTCAACATATTTATATTTTGTATCAATAGTTTGAATATTTTTTCTAAAACAATTATGTTACTATGTTGGAATTAATCTTCTATCAATAAATAATAACCTCGATTTTATTGAAATTCATTTAATGGAATATTATTTTGATTTTGAAAATGATATAATAACTTATGCAATTAAAAAGGCAGAAAAACAAGTTTTGCACTAACGTTCTTGTTGAAAATAACTTTAAAATGATTGTTAATAAATTAATAACATATATTAAAGAATATTGTCAAGATATTTTACAATTATTCAGAAGTTAGAAATATTGTTAAACTCGTTCAAGACAATTTGATAAGATAATTTTTAAGATTGCTTAAAGTCACCGAATTTTAAAAAAGTTCTGTTTAATATTTGCTCTTAATTTCCTACACATTTTTACAACACTTCCATTTAAATTATTTCCTAAACAATAATAGGTGTTTAAATGTTGTGAAAAAGTTCTCCTTCCATAGTTAAGAATTTCAACAAAGTTCTGTTTAATATTTGCTCTTAATTTTCTGCACATTTTTACAACATTTCCATTCAAATTATTCCCTTAACAAGTGTTTAATTGTTATGAATAGTTAACTTCCATAGTTCAAATAATAACACAGATTGTTAAATATTGTAAATACTAGGACAAAACGTAAATAACATATTTACTGGATAACAATCAAACATATTTTGTGTTATTGCAACATATTTTTCAAATACAGCATTAATGGTCCTCAGAAACATGGTGGAACCCCATACCAAACGCTTATTCAAAAAGTATGGACACTGCGAGCAGAAGAATGTAAAATTGTGTATTTCATACTATCTTCTCAGTTTATAAATATATATGGTGATATCAAATGTAAGTTGGGTGCGAGCGAGTTTTATTGATGATACAACAAAACTCTGATTCAAATATTACATTACAAAATATAAATAGTCATATACTGAAAAATATGATGGAACATTCATTATTGACTTTAACATACCAAATGCTCTTCATTAGGAATCACGATCAAAGATAGAGGATGTTATGTCTTTGACTATTCATGATAATATTAGTAACTGATACAGCAAAAATCATTGAAATATTTGTGCTGACATTAGTACTTTTGCTAATGACTTCTTTTTTTTTTTCGTTGAAACTTTGCAACGAAATTGTGCTGTCTGTTAATTTTATGTAGGCAACAAAGTTGCTTCTGAAATTTTAGCAAATGAGCAAAACTGAATCTCTGAATAGTAATTTGTTTAACTGATTCTACAGTCGTAATACACGAGCTGCAGAACTTTTGTAAACTAAACTGTAATGCTGACAACGGAAAATTCGATTTGTACCGAAGATGAACATGTACTGACAAGCATTCTCGTCTCTCACAGCACAAATATGAACATTTGTATTTAAATTCTGCGTACGAAATGTGCTTTGAAATCTTTCAACTATAATAAGTATTCTTTTCATGATCGCCTTTACATAAAGATTTTGAAGGCATATCATTTTCATCTCTTGGACTGTTATAAAATTTAAAAGGAATGAAGTACTGAATTTGGTGGTTAAATACATGATATGAAGAAGATATTTAAAACAAAATTGATAGTTTAAAGGCATCTAATGAATTCTTATGAATTACCAAAACTGGAGAGTAAAATAAATTTTCATGTAAACTGAAAGAATCGATTCACTTAATGGAATAAAAAATAAAATAAATTTTTGGAAATAAATATTTGAACTTACATGTTTTATTAAATATTTAATGCATTAAAGTTTGTAAATAGTTACCCAATATTAGTTGAAATAAATTTTATCGCTTCTATCGCTTGCATGCAGTTTGGGCTAAAAGAATTAATAAACTCTAAATCTTATTTAATAAATTACTGAAAATTCTTCTTTTGTTAATACAACTCACCTTATATGTAATGGGATTAAGATAAATAAGCTAACTTCGTTGATAAATAGCATTAAACAATAGAGAAGGTAAAATTCAAGTTCGAGTTTAGTTTGAAATTTGGTCAAAATGCTTTTCTATCTATTGAATGATTAGCGGTCCAATTGAGATTGCAGCGAATTAAATTTAAAACCTTTTTTTAATATTTTAATCAAAAAAATCTTTTTTCACATATATGGGAGTAAATGTAACTTTTTTGTTTCTACGAGCAGTTTTAAGCAATACATTTTAAAGATTATAAATTGTTATATCAAGTATATTAACAGGCTTTTGATTGCATAAAAGATTGCTTAATGAAAAGGACATTCAAGAGCAGGTACTTAGAAAACATGGAACAAAATAAGAGAATATTTAAAAAAAAAACCTGAAAAAAAACTTTTTTTAACTCATCGAATATTTAAAAGCAAGAAAAAAATTCATTTCTCGCTGAGATAATTAAATTAAATTCTGAAAAATATGAAAAAATTGTCAGAGGAGAGTACAAAACGTTAAATGTTATTTAGATATTAAAGTCTTAAAAACTTTATTCATAAAAGTTGAATGAGTATCGCATTAAATAAACAACGGAATTATTCACATTATATTTTTTACTTTAAAGGAAATTCCTTAAATAATATAATAACAATCCCCTCTCGCTAATGTGACCACCTATCAAACGCCAGAATATTCACATTTTGCACAGCGGACCCTTTCAAAATGTGTAGGAAGTGAGTCAACTAACGCTTGGAAAGTGCTCAATGGAATGCTAAACTATGCTAACTCCAGTATTGTGGCATGTTTACCACAATACGTTACGTTACGTTACGTTACGTGGTTGAGGCAACGTTACATGGTTGAGGATAAGTGGCGCGAACAACCCTATTGATGGGATTCAACAAATTCAGTATTGAACTTAAAACCTGGAAATTTGTGTGTTGCCCAGATAATCTCATTCTGGTTCTCTTCGAACCATGCATGTGCACTGCGAATTGTATGACATGACACCACACATTGTCCTGGTGGTACAGGTCATCCTCCTGAAGAAAAATAATTTTTATGCAGAGGTGGACATGGTGAGCAAGGACAGATGCGTGCTTGTGTTAATTCTTTGTGACTTCTTTAGTGATGTGTTGACCATGGAAATGCCACGAAAATATTCCCTAATCATATAGTCCATGATTATTAAAATTATATGACATTAATTTTTGCAAATTGATTGATCACCTTATTCTCATTAAAATCTGTATGAATTAAGAATGAATAAAAGTTAAATAAGTCAATTTTTAAAGAAAAATCGTACTTACTATAAACATTTTTTGATATAAGTGTACTATAGTATACTAAAACCCTCTTGTAATTATATATATATATATATATATATATATATATATATATATATATATATATATATATATATATATATATATATATATATATATATATATATATATATATTTATATATATATATATATATATATATATATATATATATATATGTGTGTGTGTGTGTGTGTGTTTATATATATATATACACACACACACACACACACACACATATATATATATATATATATATATATATATATATATATATATATATATATATATATTTATATACCTAACTATCATATTAATTATTTGAATGTTATTTACTATAGTATTCAGTAAAAACTGCAATCCAATAGGAAAAGATTCAATCTTTCCTCAAAACTGCATAGTTTGCTAATATGATAATATCTATAATAACGTATAATAGCTTCAAATTAGGAAGTTTCTCCTGAAATGAATAGAACCGAAGGCTTTGATATAGGAAAACCTTTAAAATAGAAGGACACAAACACCTTTAACACACTAGCTATAAATTTGTTGTACAATGAAAAATGAAAATTGCATTTTAACTTCACGTCTGTACGTTTGAATGAATTTTTGGAAGTTTTCCAAGTCTCTTCTCTCATTTTATATGACTACCTTTGCTTATTCCTGAAAAGAACTGCAAGAAAAATAATGTGAGTGTTTAAAACTTTTAATCCTTTTTCAAGAAAAAATTTATTAATTAATTGTTAAAATAAGTTTGCAGACTAACAGCTCTACAGTATAAATTGTATTTAATATAGTATTTCTCTGGTGAATTAAATGCGTTATTAGTTGAATTTATCTACTTTGAATAAATAATTATCAATTCATGAGCTTGTGCATAAAATAACAGAAGGAGCTATTTTTAAAGTAAGTTCGCTTATATCATTCAATGCCCTTCACTATTAAATAAGAGAGGAAACAAAATATATTTTATGACCATTCATTCCAAGCAAACAAAATTGAATTTAAGCAATAAAATATCCAATTTTGTGTATTCGTTGCGTAATGTTTATTATAACTTTCTTTTTCAAATACCCTTATTTCTTTTTTTTTTCTTCCATCGTGAAATCTAAAAGAAACAATAAAATCTTTATGGTTAAGTCAACCACATGACAGCGAATATTTATAAAAAGGGACGATGGCATAAGAAGAGAAAGCAAATTTATGCCAAGAATTTATTTAAACGTAGCATTTTATGCGTTTTTCTCGCATCTTTAACATAAGATATTTTTTTTTCGATAAGCAAAGTTAAAAACAGATTTTAAATTTTTCTGGAAAAATAAAATGTTTCTTATTTTAAAGTAGACAAAACAGTATGTTACACTTTATTGCATAACATGCATTAATTATTTAGTCAATTTTAATTCCATCTAAATGGATTTTTTTTATTTAAAAAAATTATATTAGTTATAAATAATAATATTTCTGAAGAAATACCGATACTAATTATTATATCATTTAGACTTGTTACTTGAGGTTAAATAATATTTTTGTGATTTAATTGAATTAAAAGATTTTAATTTAGTAATTAGATTAAATTTCATGTTAGAACGGAAAAATTAATTAATTAAATTAAAAATGTAAAGTTTTGATTGCAGACATAAATATGATCATAACTATTTTCTGATATAAAGTTAGTTTAACTTTCATATGATTGTTTTAATTAGAAAAATTAATTAATTTATTAATTTTTATGACATACTTTGTAACCAGTACATAAAACTAAAGAGAAAATTAAAACCTATAGTTTAGATTTAGTTTTTCAGAAAATAATATTATTATCAGGTTATCTCACCGATTATTCTGTACCCTTAATTATATTTTTGATTACTTGTAAATTAGTCAGCAATGCATTTCATAAATTAAAAATATAGTTTAAATCTAAATATGTGTACTTCTTATATTATTTCGTGTTTATTAAATTTATGGAAATTCTTCTATGTTCAGTCAACTTCCATTATATATTTCAATAAGCAATCAATTTTATTAAAAAACTTTAAATTCTCATTGTTAATTTACTTTTAGATAATAATTTTAAACCAAGGATAATATAAAAACTAATTCTGATATTTTTCTTTACATATTCAATGATTTTATTTCTAATAAGTTTTATATGCTTATAATTTTGAATATAAATCTAAGAATATTATTTGAATAAAAAATTAAGATCCAAAATTTTAAAGCTATGATAAAAATTATAAATCAGTTAAGGCAGCACTAAATAGTTTTAAACTATGTATGTGCAAATGACAATATAAATGAATTAGTCATACACATTGCCATTCTAGACAATGTTTACGAATTAGTAAATCATATATAGACTCTATGAAACCAGAGGAAACTGCCTAGAAAATGTTTTCTTTGGAAAGCTCATGAAAGATATTTAAAAAATACTATTAAGTAATCACAAGTAGTTTCTTAAAGTGAAGAAACATTGACAATATCTAGAGAACTAGACTAATTATACAATCTTATATCACAGATTTGTAAAATCATATGAAAATTTAAATGGTTCATACGCTGCTGTTAAGAAATATTTCTGTTGGAAAAAATATAGCAAAAAACAATATTCAGTTCTCATTAGTAGAGGAATATTGCATCAAAGCAATAGCTATCTGGATGTTGTTAATTAGACATAAATTATAGAAGGTCGCTTAGGGTTTCTCAGGTTTAGTATTAAATATTAGGTTGGGGAACAAGTTCGTAGCATTTTTACCAAAGACTTTTATTTAAACAAAAAACAATAATTATATTAATAATTTAATCAATTATATAGTCGCCGCGTTGCTCTTTACAACCTCTTGCCACCTCTCGACCAATTTTTTGTGATGCCGTTCCGCAAAAAAATCACCTGGTCTGGTGTCAAAGAAGTTGTTGAGCCAGTTTTCAAGGACCTCTTGGTGCACTGGGAAATGCTCGAAAAGAATGCCACAGTCAACAAGGAGCTCTACATTGCCCAGCTACGTGAATGAGGCTATTCGATAGATGAGACCTAATCGACATAGTCAAACCATACTCCTTCACGACAATGCCAGACCCCTTGTTGCACACGTCGTCAAAGCCGCACTCCAAGAGATCGAATGGGAGGTACTTCAGCATCCGCCGTATTTCCGGACCTTGCACCTTCCAAATACCATATTCATTAAAAACTGGGTCATTAAAAACTGGCTCAACAACTTCTTTGACACCAGACCAGGTGATTTTTGGCCGAACGGCATCAACAAATTGGTCGAGAGGTGGGAAAAGGTTGTAAACAGGAACGGCGAATATATATTTGATTAGCTTATTGATATAATTATTGTTTTTTGTTTAAATAAAAGTCTTAGGTGAAAACGCCACGAACGTATTCCCTAACCTAACACTATTGAAATTTTTTCCTACTTATATCGAATATCACTCATTGTCGCTTAAGATTTCGAAGTGTTGTTTTACAGTTGATTTAGAAGATATCTTAAGCTATTTTTGTGATGATTCGTTTTATACAGTAAATATGAAGTATATATATGAAGAAAAATATGTTTGAATTAAAATATATGGCTGAATACATTTTGAAAGAGTATAAAGATTGCGCATTTATGGTAAAGTGTGTACATTATGCAAAGAAAATCAAAACTATAACGATTCTGAATTTAAAATTTTGTATTATTTGAGAACATATTTTTTTATAAAACAAATGTGTTATGGACATTAACTGCCCTGCAATTGCTGCATTTATTTAATACGCTGTTTATTTGTTTGTGTCATTCCTTAGAAATAAAATATCTTTTAAATATATTTTATGAATCCAAGGCAAAAAATATTGCTATTAATATTATTGGAAGCATAAATATTGAGTAAACTTTGTCTATCTTCCATAGTGATAGTTAACGTTATTCTTAACGCTTGTAAAAGAGCTCCCTAAGGTTTTGTAGTTAGTAATAATTTTTTTCCACAATAACGATGTTATCTTTTCAAGTAATCATATTATAAGGATTATATAATTTTGACGACATGTAGTACTATACGCTTTCTAAGGGAAGTAATAAAAGTATCATATTATCATGGTACCTAATAATCTTAGGAATCACTATACTACGTGGTACATTACATTGTAGTTTATTTAAATTAATTCAAAAAAGTAGATAGCTTTTTATAAAAACTGAGAAACGAAATAACGATCAAAGTAAATTTGAAAAATCCCCGGTTTTTGAATATACATGAATATAATTAGTATCAGTTTTGAATATGGGTAAATTATAAGAATTTTGTACAAAATGAGATAATATGAAGTTGGGATAAACTGTTATATCATGCACTCACAATATTCTTATGCATTTAATATTTCAAGATTCATGTACCTAATATTTATGATTCATATGTTTATAATCGTTCATAAATCTTTAAGCGAAATTACATACATATAACATCCATTGTTAATAAAAATGCTTAATTCTTCATTCAAAATATTAAATTGTTCTTATTTTATCAAAATAATTTGAGTATTTTTATTTATTTTAATCATGGTACCTAATAAATTAAACGTACTTAAAAGAAAATCAACTAAATTATTTAAAAGAATGAATAACAAATTTGTTTAATCGTTAAATGAAGAAATGCTTTTCATTCCATACTAGAAATGTAGAAATGCCTACATCAAAAGTGTGATGAATATGTTGTTTAAAAATGAATTGTTATAATTTATACAATTATAATTGTAAATATAAATCCTTTAAACAAGATTGGCATTTTATAATATTATTATTAAAAATTTTAAATTCAAATAAATTCATTACTTAAATAAACTTTCGTACCCATTAGAAATAATTTTGCAATTATAATTATTTGTAAAATTTTATTATAGTAAACTATTTAGGAATAAAAGCATTTTATATCGCTCATCTAATGCATTATCCATTAAACATAATGATGTCTTCTTTGTGTGCTTTGTTTTATTACAGAGCCAAGAAAAGCAGTTTTTTAAAGCTATTCATTACCCTGTCAACGTTTCAAGATGATAATGAAAATGAGATAATAAAAACATAAAAAGAAGGAATGCCTTTTAAAGGTTTTATTTTTCTCTCAGCAATGTATCTTTATGGCACAAAGGGCAAAATTAATTAATTTTAGCGATACAATGAAAATTATGAAAATATTGTTCTTTAATTTATTCAAATGCTTTAAAATATGATTGAATGGAGGATTTCTATAATCAATTACACAATCAATTGAATGTTGATAATGAGATTTATATCTAATTTAGAAATTATTTATAATATGTATTTGTTAAAGAAAGTATTTAATTACATATACATCACCGTCAACATTTTATTATACTTATCTCCTTGTTGATTTTTAAGTGATTTGGAGTCCTTGGTTGCAATTTATTGCAATGCAAATGTAAAATTTAATCACAAGTCTAAATAATTATACAAAGTATAATTATTTAGATTTTTGGATATTAATTAGATATTTATGTATACTTTTATATTATTAGTCAAAGTATAAAACTCTTAAAAAGTATTAGCCAAAGTCTAAAAATTATTAGCCAAAGTATAAGAAAATTAAAGTATAAAACTCTTATACTTTGGCTTAATAACAGTAGTAACTCTTAACAATTTATCAGTTTTGGATAAAATGAAAACAAGGTTCCACGAAAACACAAAATCAAAGCTTTTGAATTTTAGGCATAAGAATAACTCGCATTCTTTTATCCAATCAATGCTCAAGAAATATTTGCCATTTATTATATATGCCAAAATTAAAGCTATGAAAAGAATTACTTTTGAAAAATAGTAAAATAGTTAAAGGGGTGAAGTTGTTGATTCCTAATGGTTCGTAAACTTTGAGGAAAATCTTGTTTTGAAATAGTTAGCTTTCATTAGAAAACTTAAAATTCGGATAAAAATTTCAAACAGAATTGAAACTTTTACCATAAAAAAACAATGAAACCTGTAAATTTTAAGTTTATAATATATCTATGCAATAACGTTAATATTAAGGCATATTTTAATGCAGTATGGGGAAATATAGTTTTTCTAAAGAACTATTTATTTTGAAATTTTATTTCTTTCATTTTAATGGACGTATTTTTGTCAACATATTATTCGAAATAATAATAAGAATATTTTTAATGGTAATTTATTTATGTTAATTTTTTTCGAAAAACAACATAACATCAAAACTATTACTATAAAGATATATTAAACTAAATGATAATTTATGTATAACGCTTTATGAGAAACTATAACTTAGTATTTAAATATTTTATTCATTAATAATCTTTTTTAAACAATAGCTCAATATCTTTTTGCTTTTTTACCAACGTGTGTGATGCATTTTCAACCAATATGTATGATACATTTTCAGATGTGATAATTTGAACCTATACTAATAAATGATATTTCCATATTTTGTTAAATTACTCAGCTTTAAAAGTTTTTATAATAAGATTTGCTTATTAAAGATTCCCATTTTTTTAAGGTGTACAAAACCAGTATTTTGTTTAAGTTATGTTTGTTATATTGGACTCTATTTAAATTTTATAATTTTTGAAATTGAAATGATCAAAAATATTTTAAAGTAAAACAATACACACATTTTTCTGGAAATACTATGATTTTTTAAGAATAACACACATATATATATATATATATATATATATATATATATATATATATATATATATATATATATATATATATATATATATATATATATATATATATATATATATATATATATATATATATATATATATATATATATATATATATATATATATATATATATATATATATATATATATATATATATATATATATATATATATATATATATATATATATATATATATATATATATATATATATAATACTTACGTTAAAAAGTGTTTTAAATGACTTTTTCATTAGCTTAAATGAACATAGCAATTATTTTATTTGATTAAATATTATCTATAAAAAATTAATATAGATTGAACACTATTATTATCTTTAAAAATGTCCAGAATATTAGAATGAAAATTTGCCATTAATTTAATTCTGACAACTACTATCTAATTAGAGAGTGAATAGATCCCATTAATTTAATAATATAAACAGGTAAATGTTTTCATTAAAGCATTAACTTAACTGTAAATAATTAAAAAAAGTTATTATTTCTAAAATGTATATAATATTCGAACGTCGAAAGAAATAAAATGCGAAATATTTTATATTTAAAATCTCTTAATGCATCAAAACTGAATACTAGAATAAGTCTGATCATAAAGTTTACTGGATATTAAATTATTTTTTTCATTTAATGGTATTTTATTAATAATAAATATTAAAGAAATAAATTTATAAATCATGTTATTATTTCTCACCCTACTTATTTATTTTTATAAGTTTAAAATCAATAAAATTAAAGAAATACTTAGGAGAAAAAATAATAAATATTTTTTTGATAAGCACTTGTTAAATAAAGTTTTAAGGAAGGTAAATTAGACAATAACCTTAAAATTCAAAAATGTACAAAACAATTCAGAAATTTATGAAATTTTTTGAACTGCTATCATTTTACTAGTTATCCTTTAAGATAAAAATATTATTTTCCCCGTGAAATCTGGGTTTCATAGCAATTATTCTGTTATCTATAAATGGCTGCTTAACTACTCAACGACCAATTTAATATCCTTGGTAATTAAAATATAAAGCTGTACTGTTTAGCAGCACAATATACTGAAATAATTTTCCCCAGAAATAGTGAACTCAGTATTTATGTTCTTATTTATCGCACTATTCGATGTGAGCTCTTTTAATGGGCATGAAGTAAATGTGCGAGCTTCTGCCGTAAGTTTTCGTGTCTAATTACCGTTTATCAGCGGAGATCTTTTCTTTTTTTCTATTTTCTACCTTTCAAGTAAAGAATAAAACACGGAAATATATCGTTAACGTGTCTAACAGCAAAGAAAATTAAGCAGTTAACTTCAGGCGGCCAAGAGTTTATTAAAAACGTATTCAATTCTTGACATAGTCTACGCGGAGATATTATGACAACTAAAGAAAAAATGTGGTCGAAATCAAATGTGAGATTTTTCCTTCAAATAAGAAATTTATTTAAAAATGCGATTATTTATAAGGAACTTAAATGCTTAAAATACATTTGCGAGAATATTAGAAAGAATGTTATCATTATTTCTTTAAACGCTTGTTCGTTTTATCGTTACATTTTTGTGTTTAAAAAATTTAACAATTTATATTTCCCTTTAGATATGATATTAAGTTAAACATTTTTCTCTTTTATAGGAAATATTTTATTACATTTTAAGGGAAATTATTTTTTTTATTAAAAATATGTTTTATTGAATAAAAATTTCAATGTGAGCTTGCATTTTTGAATAATTATGCTGAACAGTAATACCGCAGTACAAAGTATTTATGAAAATGATATTGTATTGGGTTGGCAACTAAGTAATTGCAGATTTTCCTCATAGATGGCTTCAGTTGAATTTTTAAGTTTGCAGACGAAGTACAAATGTAAAATACATTTTGTTATTTGATAGTTGGCAATTCAGCTGTCAATCAGTAAAAAAAGTTTTTTGATCGGTTGCGTAGTTTTCGTTTGGCTTTCGTTGAAAAATTGAAAATCAAAAGGAACATTTTCGTCTATTTTGCTTTTTTTATTTCCGCAAAGGGAAAAATGCATCGCAGACTCGTAAAAAGTTATGTGCTGTTTATGGTGACGAAGCCTTAAAAGAACGGCAGTGTCAAAATTAGTTTGCCAAATTTCGTTCTGGTGATTTTTCACTCAAAGGTGGAAAACTCTCTGGTCGTCCAGTTGAAGTTGATGACGACTTAATTAAAGCAGTAATCGATTGAGATGGTCACAGTTCAACACGTGAGATTGCAGAGAAACTTCATGTATCACATACATGCATTGAAAATCACTTAAAACACTTTGGCTATGTTCAAAAACTTGATACATGGGTTCCTCATGAACTGAAAGAAACGCATTTAACGCAACACATTAACAGCTGCGATTTGTTAAAGAAAAGTAATGAAAATGATCCATTTTTAAAACGACTGATAACTGGCAGTGAAAAATGGGTTGTTTACAACAATATCAAGCAGAAAATATTGTGGAGCAGGCCAGGTGAACCAACTCAAACATCAGAAGCTGATATTCATCAAAAGAAGGTTTTGTTATCAGTTTGGTGGGATTACAAAATAATTATCTACTTTGAACTCTGACAACCTAACCGAACGATCAACTCTGATGCCTACATTGAACAACTAACGAAATTAAACAATTCAGTTGAAGAAAAGCGGCCCGAATTGACAAATCGAAAGGTGTATTCCATCATGACAATACAAGACCACATACATCTTTGGTAACTCGGCGAAAATTATTGGAGCTAGGTTGGGATGTTTTGCCACACCCACCATATAGTCCTGACCTTGCACCATCTGATAACTTCTTGTTTCGATATTTACAAAACTTCTTGAATGGTAAAAATTTCAATAATGATGATGTCAAATCGTACCTGATTCAGTTTTTTGCTAATAAAAACCAGAAGTTTTATGAACGTGGGTTTATGATACTGTCTGAAAGATGGCAAAAGGTCATTGATCAAAATGTGCAATATATTAAAGAATAAAGTTATTTAGTTCCATGAAAAAATTGTGTTTGATTTTCTAAAAAAAATCCGCAATTACTTAGTTGCCAACCCAATATTATGTGTATACATGCCTAATATGAGACAAAAACGGAAGAAAATAGTGTTATTATGAGCCTAATGTTGAAATGGAATATGGAAAATAGAGAAAAGAAAGTTAAAGTAAATTAAGAATATAAATAACAACATCTGCGTTTATTAATAATAAGGTAATGGATTATAATAATTGTTTTATCAAAATATAAATTAAAAACAAAAAAATAGTAAAATTAAAATAAAATATTTAAGCTAAAACTGAAAAGATCTTTTATAAACATTTTGTCATGTTTGATATTTATATATATATATATATATATATATATATATATATATATATATATATATATATATATATATATATATATATATATATATATATATATATATATAAAGCAGAAGGTAAAATAAAAAGTGCATGGAAAACGACGGAAACTGTACACTCAATATTTAACACTTTATATACAATAAACAGTATCATTTTGCAAACCTTCATAATTGCAGTTCACATAGAATGTTTCACAGTTCAAACTGGTAGAATTATGTTCCAATCATTTACGCTGTTAATGGGTAGAACTTTATAAATATTTCACAATATAGATCGGGTATATAATGTGCAACCGAAATTTCAAAATATTGAAATCGGTTGCACTTTATATACTCGATCCGTACTCGGTGAATTAAATTTAGGAAAAAATATTTTTTCATTAAGTATACTCAATTTAAATCATAACAATTACAAAACATTCAGTATGAAAAATTTTACTTATTGGATATAGAGGTAATACATTTTATAATCGAAAAGTGTAAAGACATATTTAATAAAAAATGAACTGTACATGTATGCTTTAATATTTTCCATATATCACCAGAATCAATAAATATTAAGACATTTTGAGAAAGCTGTGCCATTTATTGGAAAAGAACACAAATTTTACAAATTTAACTAAATTTAATTATTTGAATTTTATTTTTCAAACGAGAAAATGCATATTGATTTTGAAATTTAGTTACTTTTTGCAGTTATGATAAATCATCTTTATTTTATATACATTGATATTTAATTCTAATAAGAAGACAATATTAGAAAATTTCATGTTTATTAATTTAAAAACCTTCCATCCATATAAAGGAACAAGTATTCACTTATCAAAATTTATTTTTCAAAATGTTATTGGATACTCCTTTAAACTTCATAGCTTTTTTTATTTTTAAAATATGTTTATAATGAATATAGAAATAAAAACCTAAAAAAAAACTTTTTTAAGTTGGCATTTATAAAATTATTTTACCTGTCATTTGTAAAATCATAAATTTTAAATTATTTATGTAAAATTTCATTACAATAGCTTATATTGAATTTCTAAAATAATTTAATGCGAACTTCTAATTAATCCAAAATTGGATTTTAATTTATTCAAAAATGAACGCATGAGCTATTGAAAAGTAAAATTTAATTAAAATTTTACTTAATTTTAATTAAATTTTTCCTTGATGAAACTTATAATACATATCAAATTAGTAAAACCAATTGTGTCTGCTTTGATAAGCATAAACATATTTTATCCATCACATATAATGAGCTTTTGTTAAAAATTAATTAATTAGTTTATAGTTTAATTAGTTTGCCATAAAATAAAATTGCGATAGAAAATTATTTTACACACATTTCATTTATTTATCTAATACATTCTTCAAAATTTTGGATCAATCATCATTTTCAATGGTTTTTGAATGTAATTATTCTTTTATGAAATGTATAAATTTTTATCAATTATTTCAATGCTTGCAAATTCTAATTCCATGGAAGACAATTTTATACGGCTTTATGATTACAATCATTATTCATATTATAAGTTACATAATTAAAATTACATTATGACTATGTTGGCGCAATGTGTGTAATATAATTATTATAACATTATATTACACGGATCTATACTCAGGCAAATGTTGCAATATTATTTTCTGAATCTCTTTATTAAGGATTTATCATCAAAACTATTAAATATTCATTAAAAATATTCAAAATCAACGTAAGAAATTTTAATTTTTTGAGCTTTTGTATAAAATAATAATCTTTTTAATAATATTTGGTAGAAAATAATAAATATTTAAAAAAATAATAATTTTTTTAACTTACGAGCATTCTATATTTGAGAGATTTATTTGTTTCTATTAAACTGTCCCCATTATTGTTAACTCATATATTTTTAAAGTGCTTAAAATGCATTTAATATTATTATTAAATAGTGCTTTATTTGAGTAAACTTCAATAAATTTGATACTACTTAATAGGAACATTTCAAAGATTTTTATTATCCATTTTTAAATTATAAATTATTATCCATTTTATTTCGACACACATACTTAAAGTTGTTTTAATGGATCAGAACTATGAAAATCAATGGTTGAAAATACTTATCTAATTTGATCATGTCATTGAAACAGGTATTCTTTTTTTTAATAAAATAATGTTGTATTTCTCATTATGCCTTCTCCTTTGAAGTCAATTTCAATTCTTAATTCCAAATTTTTTTCAAAATTAAAAATGGAATATTTAAAAAATCTAATCGAACATATCAAAAACTTTAAGATCAAATACTTTTGCTGTAAGTATTATGATCTTAAGTAAAATAAGTTCCATTTATCAAAAAGAATGGGCATAACGTCAAAATATAATCCAGTTTTGTGGCCAAGCTGCTATTTTGATTTTTCTTTCAATTGAGTCATTTTTAAAGGAGTAAACATAAGTAAAATTCATGAACGTAGCGTTTTGAAATTTTATGCTTATTCTGCATTATTTTTGATTTTATAAAATATTATTCCAATGAAACTTTTTCACACATTTAAACAATCTAATTATGTGTAACTTTCATTTGGTACTGAAAAATATATCAGAAATTACCTAAGTAAAATTAAAGGATTTTGGTTATCAAAAATTGATGGCCCTGATTCAGTTTTTTTTTCATATGAAAATATTGAATTTAGGTTGATAAAGTTAATCAGAAAGTTTTGGATTGTTAAGTTTATGTCAGTTCCTAAAGTTAATCTTATATTTAATAATCAAAAATAAAGCAGACATTAATTATACTTATGAAGTTTAGCATTCAAACATGCAATTGGATCTTGGAAAGTTCACGTGAACATGTTAAACATTTTCTAGACATGGACTTGACGTTTTGCAAATAAGCGTGTGTATATGAATATTTCATATCATAAAATCCAATTTCTGATCACAGAAACAAATTATTTTGTTTTCTAAGACATGTAACACAAAATGAATTCAACGAGATAATTGTTGAAAATCATTCACTTTTAGAAAATATTCAATGAGGGAAATATACTGCAGAAGCTAAATATTATTATCGAAAAGTTGTGAAACTCATCATTATCCTACAATTCATTAAATAGAGTTTACGAAAGCGTATAATGATTGCTCTTTTACGCAACAAGATTATTTTCAAACAATGCATAAAAATATGACTGTAAAATTGAATATACGGATATAATTTATAAATCGTTTGTATACATAATACAAAAATTAATCTATTTATATGCACAGTTAAATAATAGATGAGTTTTTTATGACATTTTAAACTCAAAATTTCTCAAGACTGAAATAATTCTTTCCCAGTTATTATCGATGATATGTGGTAAAATCCCATTTCAATCCAATCATTTACCAAGCTGTATTCTTACTCATCCACTGTTATCAACATTGCATAATACACACCTGTAAACTGGATTTTAATCGCGTTTATAATTAAGTATAACCTATAATTCAAAGAATATCATCGACCAATGCATTGAGATGAAAGAGGGCAGTCTAATGGAGAATTTTAATTAATATTTTGAACAAGTGCTATCAAACAAATGAATTTCAATGGAAAGTTACTTAATCAAAATATATTCAGTGTTTCTTTCTAGTATCTCAGGCATAGACCTGTATTATATGCAGCCAATGAGCTGAAAGATGTTTTAAGATTATTTTGATCATAATACGATCTGTGTTTTTTGTAAAGACTCTTCACAAAAATGAGAAGTATGACTTGACACTAGAGTATAAATCCAAATATTCTAACGTAAAAACCCCTTCAGATGTACACGTAAGAAAGGAGTAAAAATAAATAGTATAGTTTTGTTGATACATTACTCATGACCTTCTACTCTGATAAACATGCTGCTACCTCTAAAGAAGGTAGTAAGATCGTGTTTACTAATTCACACATGCGTAAGACCAAAGCTCACCTTAAGTAAGACTAAGACAGTAAGTATTCATTATACACGTTAATGACTATTTTAACGTTAGAAATGTGTATAACATAGTTTTCTATGAAAGTAATCTAATTTTTGTCTTAATGTTTAAGCTTTCTTGACAAATTTATTGAATTCATGTAAAATTCATACTTAAATAACAATCCAAACTAATGAATAACAATTTAAATGTTAAAATTTCCAATTACTTAAGACCATTTAAATTATCATTGTTATATCTGACTTGATGAATATCATCAGGAAAGTTTCAAGCATTCTTGTAAGTTTATTATTTTATTCATTGAAATGTTAAGATATATAAAAGATGCTTAATACACTAATGGCTTCAAAGTTTCTCAATTAATTGTAATCTCATACAATTTTAAAAAATAAAAACATTTCTTTTTTTTAAATTACTATTATTTCAACAAAAAGCTTAAGAAATAAGTAAAAGCATTTTAAATTTTAAAGTTTAAAAATTCGTATATTATGCATACCATCTAAATATTTATTATTTAATATGAGAAAATTAAACAAAAAGATCATTTTTTTTTAAAAAAAAGGTGTGATTTGAGTATTTTTAATTTAATTCAACATCTATTGTTAAATCATTTTTTACTAAGTAGTACTTTGAACTTAGCTTATTTGTTAATATTTAATCTAAAAAAACAATTTTAATAAATGAGAATATATAATATCTGTTAAACGAAAATATATATATATGCTCTGATGCTTGGTTAGACATTTTATTCCATTTGAAATATTTTTCTACAACAATAAATTTCAGGCAAACAATATTTCAAAAGTAGATACTCTCTTTTATCAACAATAAATTCCTGAATTATCTATTTAGTTTTGAACTCTTTTATACCTTTTATTATGTGATATTATCATTAATAGCCAATATTTAACACAGATACCTATGTTGCCCTTTACATTAATATTTTGGCTACATGATTAATAACTAAAATTAAGATAAAAATTAAAATACTATTAAATTTTTAATAACTGTATATTTTAAACAAAATGTTTTTTAACATTAAGCAACAAAAATTCCATATTCACTAAATATTACAAAGTTCAATTACTGCATTGTATGTAACAATATTTTTAAAAAATAATTCAAATCAGTGGTTTTATACAAACATAATTTGTAATAACATTAAAAATAAAATAATTTTTTACCAATTTTAAGGGGCTTAAAATAGAAATTTTTGTTACTCATTAACTGAAAACTTTAGATAGTAATAAATAAATGCTCTTGTCTACAATTTTCCATTGTCAATTTTTTTAATTGAATTTTGAATTTTATACTTTTTAACTGCTTATTTCTGTCAAATGTAGTATGATAGTGGCTTAGTAAAATTTGATTAAAATTTAAGTTGAAATATTTCTTTGAATACTAGAAAATACATTTTAAGTTTTACACAAACATTGGAACTATCGTATGCTTTTTAAGAAAAATGTCTAAAGGACTTTCACATTTATTAAGATTTTCTCTCAGATCATTGTTAATTTATTGTAATTTGGATTCAATATGACATTAATAAAATAATTAAATTAATTTTGTGCAAATTTCTAATTTTGGCTAACCTCGGGAGGTGCCATCTATCGGTGGAGTCTGACAGCAAATACGTACTTTTACCTTCGTGGTGTTCTGGTTCAGCGACAGAAGTACCTTTTTGACTTAATTTCGCATCTCGCGAGCTTGGCTTGTCCAAGTGTCATTTATAACAGCATGTGTTATTTATAACAACAATTTTCGAAAATTTTAGTGAAAATATTTTGTTTAAATTTAAAATTAAACCACAGAATTTCAACAGTGAACCATCCACATTATTTCCTGAGAAAGTTCTCTTTTTTATATTCATGTTACAAGCAAATGTAATTTTTTTTTAATATAAAATTGTTATTTGTAAATATATTGTAATAATTGATAACGAAAAATGCATGTATAAAGTAAGAAAGAATGAATTTATAAAAAAACTATGAAAAAGTACAGATATTTTTTCTTAAGTTTATTCTAGTGATACACCGGTTCTAAATAAATAAAAGTAGTGAAATAAAATATTTTGAAAATGCTTAGTTGTGTATTTAACGTATTGTCGCGTTCAATGCTTATATTTTTTGAAAAAAAAATTGTTTTTATTCTATTTTATCAAACTTTTGTTCAAAGGTAGAGAATAAAGAAAGAAGATACACATGATTAGTCTTTGACTTTCGTTGCTTAATTTTCTTTTTCATCTTTTTCTATGAAAGTTTGTTGTCCTTAAGCTTCAGTTGTTTATTAAATTACATAAAGCTTGTTAACTGTACTCTAGAAAAAGCTTTATAAATAAAAAATAGAGACTCAATTTTTTCAAAAAAATGTTTTACTTACTTGTAAAAAATTGATAAATGGATGATTGAAGTTTAGACGAAATATTATAAAATAAAAGCACAGAAAAAGAAGAAGCATTTATTCCGCTTAAATATTTTTCTCGTATAAAACTTCAGTAAAAAATATATTAAAGTAAGACAACAAAGATAGCGAAAAGAAATTGTATTATTAATTCTTATACGAAAAATCTAAAATTTAACATAATTTAGTTCAGATAAAGTTTGGGACTGTATTTGTTTATCTGATAAAAAAACTATTGTTGTAAATAGATATAAAAAATTTCAAATTACAATAAAATTTGCAATAAGAAGCTTCAGAAATTACATTTTCATTTGACTACAATATAAGATAGTATTACTTTTATTTAATGAAAATTCATTATAGGAAACAATAATTTCTAAGAATAACCCACAGTTTACTATAATAGGCCAATTAAAATATAAAGTTACAAATTATACTTATGTATACGCCTCTTATGATTCTAAAAAACAAAACTTTTGAAAATCACAATTTCCGCAATATGATAGATATGGAAGACAGATTTTTAGAGTTATCAGATGAACAGTAATTTTAATTAGTATTCTTGAATTTGAAAATATAAGAAATAAATAAAATCTTATTTAGAGTTAATGTAACATCAATACAAACTTAATTAAACGTGTCACATCAAACAAAATAAAAAATTCAGCTATTTTAATGTCGTCGGCATTATTTAGCTTAAAATTCGATGATGTAAAGAGACATAGATCTTAGAAAATTATTATTAATAATTATTCCACAGAAAGTAAGATTAGAAATACAGCTTCATTGCTGATGCTAGTAAAAATATCCTCAATATATATATGTAAGAGTCAAAACCGATCAATTTAAGCTATAAAATAATTAATATATACCTATATATAGTATATGATATACTAGTAAAATATCCTCAATATATATATATATATATATATATATATATATATATATATATATATATATATATATATATAGAGAGAGAGAGCGAGAGAGAGAGAGAGATAAAGAGATGATATAGATAGATTAACTAGAGAGATAAATAACTGTTTTTATTTTAATTTTAAAAGAATCTTAAAATATACAATATTATATGATTTATACAGAAAGATATATATGTACATTCTCTTTATTCATAAGACACCAAAACCTTTAAATAAGATTAATGTAAAGAATAAAAATGTATTAAATTGAAGTACGTAATAAAACAACGAGACGCTTCTTTATAATTTTACTAAACAATAGCCTTATTAATCAAGGGTATAAAAATTACTATATTATATAAAATAATATTATAAACTAATATATATAATTTAAAGTTATTATTTTGTTTAAGAAACTATATTTTTCATCCTATAGAAAAACATATTATAGCACAAAATTTCTATCATTATATAGTTTTTAAAAAATTATATTACAATATACTTATCGATGTAACTTATATGTATATAAGATAGTAAAAAAAAGATACTATATGCTATTTTTATCCCCCCAATTCAACAATACATAGTTTTAAATGAAAATGGAATCAATTCACCTCCTGTTCAATTGAATGTATCTCAACAATGACATACATTATTCTGAAACTTTAAAATCAAAATATTCAAAAACATTAAATATTTTTTTCCAACGGTGGGTACTTGGTTGACGAACCCTATGCCACAACAAGGCCAGTATCTGCTATTCATTTGTCATTACCCAGCGGGCACCTGTGAGCCAAGTCACGGAGATGAGTGGCATTGTCCGCGCCATATCACCACAATCCCGCTTATAGGGTGGGCCACATTCATACATCATCACGGAAGAAAGGATTGAAAAACACAGAGAGAACAGAGGCAACATATCTCATACTAGATTACTCTATATCACAAAAAGTATCATATTTCTTTAACTTATCAGCTTGTAAAATTAACTAACATAAGTTTTTCTATGTTTAAATTCAATTGAAAGTTTAGAAATTATACCACGAAAAAAGTTTCCGATTTCGTTTTGATGAGAAACAAATGTTGCTTAAATTTAAAAATCTCAAAAAAAAAAAACCGATGAATTAAACACTAAAAATGTAAATATATATACTGGCTATTTATAATCCTTATTTGATGATAACTTAAAGTAATATTTATTTCAATAACTTTGTACAGATTTTAGGTTAGCATTTGAAAGCCATTATGATATTAAAACCTGTATTTGAGAAAGGAAAATACATAAATGAATAAAAAATGTTAAAGAATATTTGTATAAAATTTCTTAATACGAACAAAATTGCAGTTTGTTCAATAAATTTTTTTAAGAACTTCATCACATGTAAACTATATAATACTTATAAAAGAGGGAGTTCCACTGTCTATTATTAGTAAACAAAATTTTAAAATGCAAAATTTTTTTAAATGTTTTAGATCCTCAAGCCAGATAAACTTTGCTATTTAATTACATATTTAAAACAATTCATATTTAGAACAACTAGTTTAATACATTTATGTTTACGGAAAACATTTAAGAAAGTAATATTAATTTACTACAGAAGAGCTTTCGTCATATGGTAAAAAATTATTGTAAACAAACATTCAATAACATTCGCAAATAGTAACATTATTTTTTTAAAGAAAAAAGTTTCCTAAATCATAATTCTTATCATAATCAAAAATAAATTAAATTTTGTTAGAAATAAACATATGTTTTCCACTGCCAAAATGTTAGAATGTTTCTTTAGAGAGTAATAATTCAAATGGAAAGTTTTTCGTTCAGTAAATTAAAATAGCTCACTAAAAATAAAAATTTAACAAGATGAAAGTAAATTGATCTTGAAATAAAGCAATATGGGCATGAGAAAAGGAGAAAAGAAGCATGAGAATTCATCTCAAGATTCTTTTGAAAAGAGAAAAACACCGCGATTAAATTACACGATTTAAACCCATTGCAATTTTGAAAGGATAGTTTAAAAGTTGCAGAATGAGGATTTGGATACTATGGATAAGAATTTCTTCTTTTCTTGGAGTGACTGATTCTTATAGTAAATGACTAGTAAATATTTTTTTTATTTTAGTTTAGTTTTCTTTAGATATTTCTCTTTCTTATAGGTTTTCAATTTGTATTTCATTTTTATTGCAAGCACTTTTGGAAACCTTGTTAGATGTTCATAATTCTGAGTGTAATATATACATGTGTGTGTTATACATATGTATTATATACATACATCATACATACGTGTATGGGTGTGCATATGAATGAGGAACTTTTGTGTGTGTTAGTAAGTATGTATACCCAATAGAAAAAAAGAGTTTGTTAAACCCATATTTAAAAAGAGAGAAAGAAATTCATATTGTTGTTTTATAGTTATGAACTCAATATTTGTAAGATTTTGTAAAGGAAGAATAAAATTTTTCTAATTTGTAAGTAAAATAATATTTTTCATTATTATATTCTTGATGATAAAATTTGCGATTTTTGGGAAATCAATGACAGTAAATGATTTCAAAATATTAGAAAAACAAAGATTACATTACAAAATATAGAGTCATTCTGGTGCTTTCTTACAGTTTTTATGAATTAAATTAGTATAAAATTTCAAACTTTTGTTGATTTGGTATTATTTTGCATAAATTCATACAGGGAACGTAAAAACATCATTTAGTGGAGGCAAACATTCTCAAAAAATATACTTAATTTTATTATAGTCATATGTGTATTTTGTGAAAACATGAATTCGTTTTAGAAGAAATATAAAAAATACATAAAAATATTAAAATATTGTATTATGAGTCAATCAGAGGCATTTATTTTTATTTCGTTTAGTCTAAATTATTATATTGTTATTGTAAACATTCAAATTTTTATTGATTTGGTTGTATATCTTCTTAAATTTATGCAAGAAATGAAAGAAATATTATTTAGTGGTTTCAAATAATCAAAAAATATAATTTCATTTTGCTACAGTTTTGCTACAGTCTTTTTAGTCATTGGAAGCTTTCTTTACCAAGTAAGAAAAGTGAATTGGAGGCAAATTGAATTTACCCACATGTATGCGAAACTTTTTTCCTAAAATGTACACTTTCGTATAGAGGAAAAACTTAGAAGCCTCTTATAAAAATTGCTCGCAAAGTGAATTTCAGTGTTGAAACGTTTTATTTATTCTGCATCTAAATGAAATTTGACAACTGCGTGAAAAGTTGAGGAAATATTTTCAGATCACTATCTAAATATTTATTTTAATACTAAGTCAGCATTTCTTAAGTTTAGAATTTTCTCATGTATAAATAAAGGGAAATTTAGATAGTGTATTTAATTATTCCAAACACGCTATTTTTTATATAATATAATGTTATGTTATATATAATTATTTATTTTATTTTTTTAATATTCTCATAAATGATTTTTAACAAGTCTATGAAGAAAAACCCAAAACTATTATTTAGGAAATATAATTATTAATTTAAGCATATAAACTACGTTACTCATAGAAGTATCAATTTGATTTTATTTTTAATTTTATGAACAATAGTAAGTATTGAATGCATGATTTTGGAATTTGATACGACATTAAAAGTGTGTATTTCGTGACTAATTTAAGTTTGCTGTAATTTTTCATACCAAAGAATTTTATGTTTTGACTTCTTACATTTTTTTGTGTTTACTTGTGTTTATATGTATGACAAATATAATTTTATCCCATCAATAGAATGCACTGGCGTATATACATGAATTGAAAATTGTGAAACTACTATTGTGAAACTGATACTTATAAATATAAACGAAACAAATATGTTCTTACAATTATAAAATCTGTCCTGACACTTAAAATGAATGGCTAAATTTATCAAAACTAAATAAAATGTATTTTACACGTACATTTGAAATTTTTCATTAATTTTTTCAAATATTAAAAATTTATAAGAAGCTTTATGAATAATTAAATCTACTAATAAGTAAAAATTGTGAAATTTATGTTGTAATTGAACATAATCTCATGCAATTTATATATTCATAAATATAGGTAAAATGTATTTACTACAATTAAACTTGAATAGAAGTGTTTCTTTTAAAGGAAAACTTTTGACAAAATATAGAAGGCATAAATTAATTCAAATTTTTATCAATGTAAAGTATATTGTAGAAATTTTAAAATTAAAAATATGTTATATTTATTTGTATTTTAATTGTTTTATATCGTATACAACAAACTTGTTCACAGAGTGTTATTTGTTTCTCTGCTACTAAATTACTTATTTTACTTATTATTTTTAATATATAACTTTCTAATACATTGAGTTCTGTAAGATTTCAAGAATGTTTAATTTACGAATTTGTAATGAATACTTGCTTTAAATTAATTTTTCAGCCTCATAGATATTACAGAGTATTCAAAATCTGAGTATTCGATTATTAGCAATAATTTTAATAACTTTAAATTAATACAATATTACTTATAAAAATTACATGACATTCGGTATATTTTAAATGTAAAACGAAGTCAATCTTTCGGCATTTAAAAAGACTTTTCTAAATTTCTCGACAGTGCTTATTTTATCTACTCAGTGAGAATAATAGGAAATATATGTTGAAGGTATTGCAAACTTTAAATAAAATTATTTATATTATGATTCATAATATCCTAATATTTTTTAAATTCATACTATATTTGTATCATTTTTACCATCAGTACTTTTATTTTAATTAATTGAATTATAGATTTTTAAATGTAAGGTATTTCTACTTATTTTAAATGTATTTTTCCATACAAAATTAAATTAATTTTATCCTACATATACAAAGTACATAATATAGATAAAGTCTTCTGAAAAAGAAAAGTACAGCTGTCATGTTTAATTTCCAATTTGTTAACATTATTAGACAAATGCTGCAATCTTCCCAGAAATAAACAACGCATTCTACCTTTCCCATCTCTCAGTGACCGCTAATTAATGTCTCAAAATCGCGTTCGCGTCAGTGGATTTGTCGCCTTCAGAATTTCACCTCAACTATCCTATCCGAAGTAATGAGGCAACTTTATATCCCATTCCCTGATTTCACAGCATTTACAGTAATTGCAGTTGCCTGCGCCAGGAGCTGTTTTAGCACTCCAAAATCTCTCCCCGGCTCCAAATCACATCCAAATAAACTCCCAATATGGAATCGCTCTGGCGCTGGAAGTTTCATCGATTAATTCAAGTCTTGCTCTCTGGAATTGGATGAAGTTTTCAAGAAATATTACGATATTTGTCTCGTAAAAGGAGAGTAGGCTGCTTGTTTCTCTGCCTGGTGAAGAAACAGGTGTCTGCCTCTTTAAAGATAGTATTAAGCACTGTTTGGGAAATGAGATTCGATTACTGCTGATTGTAAAAGGTATTAAGATAAATTACGATGTTTAAAATATGAAACTTTTTAAACAATTAACCATATTTTATCTTTCCATTTTTAGCTTACGGCACGTTTTTCGTAGATGATCCAATCATTGCATATAATTCATTAATTTGTGACATTAGGACAAACTTTTAGTTTTGAGACAGAACAAAACGTTGACATAGAAATCTCAGGCGAATGAGTTATTGTTGGGGACATATTTCCAAAACGCTCTATTTTTTATAAGTATTTAAAAAAACTTCAAATGGAAGTAAATTTGAAAAACTACATTTAAAAGTTGTTTTGATTTTTTAGCATGTTCTAATACCTTTCAATATGAAATAAACTAAAATAATAGTTAAAGGGATGAACATGAGAAATAAAGTCTTAATATTAAGAAGCATATAGTTTAACAGATCTCTTCAAATTTTCTACAAAAGTTACACTTAATGCAGAAATTTTTCCTTAACATATCGTATTGCATTTTAAAATACTCTGGCATGTTGTGATCATATTTAACACACACACACATAATATAATATATATATATATATATATATATACATATATATATATATATATATATATATATATATATATATATATATATATATATATATATATATATATATATATATAATATATATATATATATATATATATATATATATATATATATATATATATATATATATATATATATATATATATATATATATATATATATATATATATATATATATATATATATATATATATATATATATATATATATATCTATATATATATATATATATATATATATATATATATAAATATATATATATATATATATATATATATATATATATATATATATATATATATATATATATATATATATATAATGCCAATACTTAATTTAAGTTTTAAAAATAAATTAAAATAAGAAAAACAAATTTAGCATTATTTATTTATACTATAATTTAAAAAGAGGTAACCAAGCAAATTCTAATTTTACAAACATAATAAAATTAAATTTTAAAACATAAAAAGTAAAAACACGATAATAATTAGAATGCAAAAAATGCAGAAAAATGCATGTTATTTCATGAATTTATGAATTATGAATCTTAAATTTACCTTAATGCATAATCTTGTAAATAATTTTAAAATAATTCAGAAGTCAATTCATTAAATTATTTTTGCACGAAGTGTAACAAGACTGAGCTATATATGTATATTATTCACTGTGAATAAAGGAATAAATCTCAATTTTATGAATTTGCTTACACTGAAAAATATTGCAATTGATTGATTGCTTTTAAGAGAATTCCTTCCATGTTTCATATTTTAAGCTATTTCAGAATTCAAAAGTATCTTTCGAAATTCTGCATTTGAGAAATTCACTGCATACTTTGCAAAAGAAAATGTTTCTCAGTTTTGTGCACACAATCTCTGTGTAAGTTTCATAAGCAAATGTAATGCATCATCGGAAGGAATTCATCATGAAAAAGAACCATTTCATGAGCGATTCGCAACGTACACTATATTAAACTTTGAATTATTCCAAATTCTATGAATACGAAAACTATCAAGTAAACTACAGAGAATATGTTTGGAGAAGTTTGCTCTATATCAAATTATTATTTTACTTCAAAGGAAACTATTTACTATTGAAGTTAAATATCAAATCTAAATTATTTAGAAGAGTAATCTTAAAGAAATGATGCTACTATTGCATTTCAACTAAATGGAACTGATAAAACTAATCCCCTAAAAGTATTTTTAAAATAGGCATCTTTTAAAATATTTTTTGAATATGGCTTGATTATTTTATGACTTATTCTTTCTAATAGATTTCAACTTTTGTAAATAATGAATTGTATTTTGTTCAACAAATATATTTTATTAATTTAATTTAAAATACAAAAATAATGCCGAAAAATTTGCATTAATTTTTTGAACCTGAGTAGTTTGAATAAATATTGAACCATTAAAGGTAAA
Organism: Latrodectus hesperus; assembly: GCA_037975125.1. Lineage (NCBI taxonomy): Eukaryota > Metazoa > Arthropoda > Arachnida > Araneae > Theridiidae > Latrodectus > Latrodectus hesperus. Next base: position 129,168 of record JAJQOW010000283.1, read on the forward strand.
ACACATTTAACAAACTGTTAAAAAATGTTGATATTAAATAGGTATATATTTCAACAGCATCTAGTAATTTGTCCCTTACATCATATTATAAACTTGAATACATTTGTAACAAATGTTGCTTGTATGCTACTTATTTTATGTAACTATAATTTATTCGGAACAAAGAAATATTTTATTTTCATCATGAAATACTGCTCACTTTTCTACATTTTATTATTATATGTTATGCAAACCCTGATTTTGCTCATTTTTTCAGGCATTTAGCGTAAAAGAAAATTAATACACTTAACGCAGTAGACTCATTTAATTTTTGTAAATTTTATGTGACAGATTACTTTGCTTAAAATGATTCATTATCATCATAAATATTTCGTGAGAAACAACTAGCAATCTTATTTTTAAAACAATAAATATTTTATGAAAGTCACTAAATATGGAACTACTAAGTATTTATCATTTTAAAAATTTTATAATTTTTCAGTGTTTCTCAAGAAATTAGTGCTATAAATAAAAAAAAAATATGTATAGTAATATTTGCTTTAATTTTCACTTTAAGTTTACTTCAGTCATGAAACTTATGAAATATTTTATAAAAACGTACTAAATTTTTATTAATAAATTACTAATAAATATGAACTGAATATTTTTCTATAATATATTCAATCCAAAGATATGCATTACATTTAAAAACATAACTAAAATTACAAATGAGGAGTTAAAATTATTAATTTAAAATTATATATACAATTTTAAAATATATGTTTACACATAAATTTAATTAATTGCCTTTGTCCGTATTAAATTTAAGTGTTTTGCAATACTTTATTCTTAAGAATTTATAATTTAATGTATATGCATATTAATATTTTAATGTATATGTATAATAACATAAAAAGATTTTATAATATGCAAAAATATGTAAACAAAATGTGTCCCATGAAAATTAGGAAATTGTTCAGTAATCTTTGTAATTATTAAGTAATTCACTGTAAAAGAATGATTAAAATGCATAATTTATGAAGAGCTTACTGTGAAATTGTAAACTTATTTCCAATTTGGATTTTAATAAAATATTATAAACCATAGAATATAAAAATCAGTTTAAATCTGAATTTTTTAAGATAGATATCATACTAGTTTGAGCTTTATTTAACATTTTGAAAAATTGAAATAAAAATAAATAAATACGGAGGTTTTTTTTGCATAAATATTCTGTATAAGTAAAACAACAATTTAAATCATAATTTATGAATTTGCATGAAGGTTCAAAATCTTACTTTTATTTGAATAAACAAATATAATTCAAAAGTAATATGTATATACTTTATTCTATGAATCAATTTAAATCTGAATTTTTAAAATAGATACCATATACATTGAAATTTATATAACATTTTGAAAAATTGAATACACAAAAAAATAAATCCAGAAGTTTTTTTTTTGCATAAATATTCTGTATAAGTAAAACGACAATTTAAATCATAATTTATGAATTCGCATGAAGATTCGAAATCTTACTTTTATTCGAATAAAAAAATATAATTCAAACAGTAATATATATATATATATATATATATATATATATATATATATATATATATATATATATATATATATATATATATATATATAGTTTATTCCATGAAAACTTAAAACTTAACGACCATCTGTAATTAACGGTAAAGACCCATCATCATTCGTTTTCCTATAAAAATATTTTAGAAAAAAAGCAGAAAGTTGCTTTTTTTTTAGAGAAATCAAAGTTATTACTCCAATTTATAGACAGAAAGATCCTATCTCGCAATAAAATGCGATTTACGAGATTAGATTCCACATTTAGCCCTAGATTCGACTCTTTTTCAGACATTTATGGCAATAAAGGCATTTGTTATTAAGAGCTAACTGAAACTAAAATACCCGGTTATATTTTTCTAACATATAATTAAACCACTTTTTCAGCAGTGTGATTCATACTTTAGTTACATATACATCAGCGAACAACTAGGTAAGTTAATCTGTGTCTATGTGATAGATTTTTCCTTTTAATTCCCAAAATCTTTTAAAAAAAGTGGCTAAAGGATGAGAGAACTATTTTTTATGAGGCTACTGAAGTTTAGTTTCTGTAATATAGATTGGTCCGCACACATGAACGACCCCAGGGAAATCTAAGTGGAGTAAAATGAGGTTATTCTTCCAATAATTTTCAATTTCGAAAAGTTGGTTCTGCGCTTAAGGGAGACGATAACAATTGCTTTTGCTGTATCATCAAGGATTGACTTGGAAGTAAATTATCTTAAAAAAGAGGTAGCTATTCTTGGAAGAGCATCTGATTAAATTTTGATTATAGAATTATTGGGAGAATGAATGCTATAGCTTTTAACACAGGTATAAGCTCAAAATTAATTATTATATTCCAGTATTAGGATTAATTTGCCAGAAGCAATTTTAGGTACAACAAAATTATTTATCTTACTTTTTTTATCATCTTTATTTAAGTTTTTAGCTATGTTTAATTTTGATTAAATTTCTGCATGAAGCTCAAATTATATTTCCTAACCTCTAGGTTTTACTTTTTGAAATGTTATTTACGATAAGTAATTTTCATCTGGATTTTTATATTCTCGATTGTTCAAAAGGTTATGAATAGTTTCCTTCTAATATGCAAACTTATTTAATCTGATAAATATAATATTTTATAAGATAAACCTGACATTTAATCATGATTTTATATATTGCATCTTTTGAACTAACAGTTTATAATTCTACCACTTAGTATGATCTATGAAGTAATGATTTATGAAGACTGATTAAGTCTTCATAAATCATATAATGATTTAGGATTTAAGAAGACTTAATATAATTAATAAAAAGCTCACTGTGAAATTGTATACTTATTGCCAATTTGAATTTTAATAAAATATTAAACCATAGAATATAAGAATCAGTTTAAATCTGAATTTTTTAAGATAGATACTATACTAGTTTGAGATTTATATAACATTTTGAAAAATTGAAATAAACAGAGAAAATTTTAATACATAAGTGTTTTGCATAAATATTCTGCATAAGTAAAATAATAATTAAAATCATAATTTACGAATTTGCTTTGATTTTATTTGTATGTTCAGCATATACAACCAATATTAATCTTCTCAAAAAATCAAAAATTCAATAAAATTTTCTTTAAATAGAAAAGTAGATCAGTCATTTTATAAGTGTTTTAAACCTGAATGCATCTGACAATTCTACAGAGCTCATATAATTAAGGTAGTTAAATTGTCTGAGAGGAAATATGCATATCCAATTTTACCGAGAAAAGTTTTTAATATTTACTTTACAAAATTAATTTTCTTAATTTATAATTATATTATAGGAATAACACATAGAGATACGTGTTTTGGAAACAGCTTCAGAAACAAGAATCTTTTAACTCACGTTAGAGAACAATTTTCACAAAATAAATTCCTGCCGTAGCTATTAGTATAAGGTAAATAAATATGATAGCAATTGAGATGATTCATTAGTTCAGTGTTTCTAAACCTTTCAATATTCCCAGCTCAATTTTCAATCATAATTTTCATCGCCCTTTAATACAATAATAATATATTTTGAATATTTTGGCACTAGACTTACACTACAAACTTAACTTTAAATTTTACCAATTACTAATAATAGTAAATTTATTGACATTTGGCAACACAGATCTTCTGATTGACAAAACAAGAATCCAGTGTCTTTTTATTGTTCTTGCATCTACCATATCGCACATTCTCACGATTTCGCAGAAGTTCGGATTTACTTCGAATATTCTGTAATGCGGACAATATGTCATCTCGTGTATGCGCACGTTTGGGCAAATGGTTTATCGTAAGGAGAAATGGAATGTTCGATAACCCCAGCTTAAATTCCGTACTGTGTTATTTGAGTTGATACTTCTATCGCTATGAAATCTATCAAGAATGTACATGTTATATACGTTTTCGTGTTAGTTGCAATTCTGCCTAATAAATATTCATGGCTGCAGATTTATGCAAAATCATGAAGATTTTAAACGGGTGTAAGCAATAATTAAACGATAGCTGCATAAACAATATTTGGAAACAGTATGAGCGTATAGTTCCGAAAATAAAGTTAAGAAAATATTCTCTAAAATGTTTACATTTTGGAATGACCAATATTGAAGTAAATGAAGAAGAAAGATTTCCCGCACCCCTAAAATCTAAAAGACATTTGATAACGTTTCTTAGTAATACACCAACTAATTCAAAGAATTCTCTGAATTAAAATTAAAACAATATGAAAAGTAAAAAACATTTTTTAAAAATCTTTGCCTATGAATGAAAAAGCCTTAATTGGCTCTTACAAAGTTTCATATAAAATTAGCAGATATGAAAAACACCTAACACCATTGGAATAAAGATTATTTTGCTGTTAGTAATTGCGATTGCAGAAATAATGTTTGGAGATAATTTTACAGAACTCTTGCAGTCCATATCTATCTCAAATGATACTGTAGAAGTTGGTGTGTTGTTATTTATGACACTTGGACAAGCCAAGCTCGCTATGCCTTGGCTATGCGATTTTAAGTCAAAAGGAAGCGTCTTTCGTTTTAATCAGAGCACCACAAAGGTGAAAGTACGTCTTTGCTCTTTTTAAATCCTCCGATAGATGGCACCACCATAGGATCCACTCCCTCAATTTTCACATCGATCTAAAGGGAAAGAAATTTTCTCCAGACCATTGCACCCATGGTAACTGCTCAATGATCGATCACAGAACTTTCGGTTCCAAGGATTTATCGAGCACGTATATCGCATGTACTCGGTGGGTCTTTGGTGGTGTGGGGAATCGAACTCCTTCCTTCCGGATGGAAGGCCGACCCACTAACATTAGGCTACCACGGCCCACTGTAGAAGAAGTTATACAGTATCAGCTTCCCTCGAAAATTTATGACAAATTATTTTCCATAGAGTTTGATAAGTCCGCAGATTGTATAAAGATGCTCATTTTATTACCTATATTCGATTTTGGTTTGCTATGTCAGTAGTAGAATTGTTTTTCTGCAAACCAATAGAACACAACACAACAGAATTCGCCTTGAATTGTTAATTTGAATGATTTTATGAACAAAGAAAATGGAAAAGGAAAAACATTGCATCATAAGTTGCCTCAATGGAGCGTGTTCAATACCCAGAAGATTTCAAAGTACACAAGCACTTGTGAAACGAAATTCCACACAGTGCATCTGGACACAAGTGTGATCTATGGAGAAGCTCTGGATACCAAAGAAATGAGTCCTATTCCGAATAATGTGTTAACTACTGTTGTAACCGTAATAAATTATATTAAAATGAGACTCCTTAAAAAAGATTCTTAATTTAAATCAAGAAATATTTCTAGACTTTGTAAAGACATGACTGCAATACATTTAGAGAATTTCTATCTCATTGGGAAGCAAGAGGTTATTACGTAGAAAATATTTGCAACGTATTTATGAATTAAGAAAACCCTTTTTAGAAAACAGGGAAACAGATCCTAAGTGGAGAATTTTTGCTCTGATGATTTCATTGAGAAATTCGTTTATTTTTAATGAAATTGAGCTATTTTGTCGATATATTTATTGGAACTAAATACACATGAATCTTCAACACCAAGGATTAAATACACATGTATCGATATGAGTAATAAAATTAATGTTTTTTGTAGAAAATTGGAATCGTGGAGCAGAAATTTAAAGTAGAAAAACTTAACAATTTTTTCCAAATTTGGATGACTGTGTTAAAACCTATAGACCGATGAAGAATGTAAAAGTTGTTTTTTATATCCATTGAAAATGATGTAGTTATGCTGACAAAGAATTTTGAGAGTAATTTTCTTGCTGAAGCCAAACTGTTAGCAAGTTATGAGTGGGTTAGGAATCCACTTCATAATGCATCGGAAGTGTCTTCCAATTGCAAAGAAAGAAACCCACAGACTTCACAAACATCGAAATCAAAAAACAATTTAGTAATAAATCACTGTTTGAATTTTTGGGAAGGAGTAGATGATAAGTTTCCTGCGCTAAAAACAAGGGCATTTCGCATTCTGTTACCATTTTCAACATCTTACCTCAGCTAAATATAGAAAAAGTAATGAGAATGTATATTTCTAATATTAACCCTTCTTTCGAAAATCTTTACTTTGCAAAACAGAGCCAAAAAGTCACTAACTAAATTTTAAATTTGTTTTTAATTTAGTAAGTTATTTAATAAGTTAACTATTAAGTACTAGGTCGAAATGTATTTTGTTTTGTTTGTGTGTGTTTTCCTCAGTTAATGAATTTTTTAAATTACATCTTCTTTTGGTAATTTCGCAGCCCTCTTTCAGTGTGCTCGAGGCTCCTTTACAGGTCATTTCCCATAGGCAGAGAGTTACTGCATTAATTCATATAGCAATTTCATCTCAACGTTCTTTAACTTTTTAACTTCCCAACCTCTTTTACTTAGTAATAATACAAGATATTATGGATTATCAATCATTCAAGTAACTTGTTTCCAGTTTATGACTGAATACAATGTGCTTAAATTAAATACGACTAACACCATACCTTCTATGTATCTGTAAATTATATATGTATTAATATACATAAAATTTGTTAATAAGAATGTATTAAAGTTTATGAAATTAGTTGTTATCTTGTGCCAGCCAGGCTGACAATATGGAATGCGCTGCTCCACTTTTCTAACTGAACCATATTTTTTGGGGTGGAGTCCGACTTCCTGAGTACACACATGCCATAGGAACCCGTTTATAGGGTAGGCAACCATTCACACAAAGAAAGAACAAAGACAGGATAGATAGAGAGAGGAAATACATCCATGCCCGAACTGGGATTGGAACCCAGGAGCTCCCTATCCGCATTCAGGCACTCTGACCACTACACAGGGTAGGCGGTATGAAATTAGTTAATGTAGCGTTATTAATATAATAATTAATAATAAAATAAATTATAATTAGTTTAAATCGAAACATTATCATTAAGGTTTGAGGAAATTATTTTTATTATTAAAACACATGGCTTGATCACTCAGGATTTTATTGTTATATGCACTTGATTTTATTGTTCTGTTAGTTTATATTTATAAAAACAGACAAACTATTGTCAAAAGAAATATTAAGATAGCTATTATTTCAAGCGATTTCATTCTAAAAATATTTTAATGAAATAATTGTTTCTATTTGAGAAATGCACTCTTTTACTGAGTATTTTGTCAGTATTTTACATCTATTTCTAAACCTTTCTTCAGACATTTATTGGTAAATAAAAAGAAAGTCAAAATGAATGATATTTTCATTCTTTCATAAATAGTTACTATTAATGTATAATAAGAAATCTCTCAAAAAGATTCTTTTTTGTATTTATGTTATTTTTATTTAAAATTCCAAACAAGTATTTTATTTTTATTTTAAACCTAGTATGCTGTTGGACATAATTTACTTAATGTATTAAGATTTAACTAAATTGAACATTAGTTTTAGATGTGTATTAAGTATCATATTACTAAAAAATTAAATTAAACAGCAGAAATAGTATGCAAGATTATTAAATAAATAAAATATGCTAAAATGGAAAAATATTTAAAATTATTGCACAGTTTTTCCAGTTCATACAAAACAAAAGATATTATCTCAAAAATTTCTAGCTTCATTTAGAGGAATTTAACTTTTCTTTGCTTAAGAGTTTTTAAAATTGTTTCTTAAATCATGTTTTGAAAAGCACTTGAAAATTTTAAAGACTACAAAATATTTCAACTTAAAAAAGAAAGTTTCGATACATTCCAGGGCTAGTTATTATACTCATTATTTTACAAGGAATAAAATTTTTGTTAGTAAGTAAAGAAGAAAATAATTCCTTTAAAGTAAAAATACATGAAAAAATTAAAAAGTTTATTTTTTCCAAAAGAAAGAATATTATTATTTAGCAATATTTTATTAGAAACTTTGAATAAATATTTTCCCCAAAAATTCATATGCATATTTTAAACATTTTTGTGCACTAATTTATTGAAATTTTCATGCAAGAGATTCAGAATTTTAAAAATCTTAATTTAAGAAAAAATTTAAAATTTTAAATAAGACTCTTAAGTTATATTTTAAATAATATGAGTAAATTTATTTAATGGCTGAAATTATTTACGTCATAATATTTTTTATGTCATAATTATTTACGTTCATAAAATTACACATGAAATTGGAAAAATTTTTATATAAAGCATTTATAAATAGAACTGATAATGTTAATGATAAAAATATTTTTTAATTTGTGCGATTGTTTGTTTATTTAAATATTGTTTGCAATCGCAACTGCGTTAAATTTTAATTATTTATTGAAAACGAAATATATAATGGATATTTATTATGCCAACAAATAAAAAATTAATTGAAACTTAAATTAATCATGTACTTTCCTTTGTTTTTAAAAGAATGTATTATTATATCTAGTATTTATAAGATTTTGAAGTCCAGAAATGTATATATAGTTGCATTTATGTTTAAAACTTCAGTGTCTGTTTCTTAATAGTTTTATTTTCTAATTTTCTACATTTTCCTTTTCTTAATAAAAAATTAGCAGTTAATTATCATAATTGTTTTATAATATGTCACTGTATATTTGTAGGCTGGGTTCAAATAAATTTTTACAAAATAGTTTTAGAGAATATTTAAACCCCATTATTATCCCTAATACAAATTCTAGGTAGTGAAGAGCTTATCAACTAAAAGCTTTGTAAGACTTTCTTGTTTTAAATTCATAGCCTGTCGTAAATATTTCTCACAGATTCAAGTGTCCGTGCTTATGCATCTGAAAGAAAGACTTTGTGTGAATATTTTAGCACTTATATATTCCGACAGATCATAGAGAAAGGGGACATACAAATCCTTTTTGTGTTGTTCAACAGTACTAAGGAAAGGAAGGTATGAAAGATATCTGAATCTTAGAGAAACCTCCTTAATACCAAAATATAGCAAACCAAACGGGTTCCATTTCAATGTTGTACATTATAGTTGCACTTAGAACGCATATTTTCAATAGTGGTGAGAAGTTCAGGTAATATATATTTCTCAAATTTTTGAAATGAAGTTTTCCTTAACTACATTAATATTCAATTGTTCTTTACTTTTTTTAGATAATTTCGTAATCAATGAAATATTGATCACTTCAAAAAGAGATTCCTTAGCAAAACGTATTTTTATTTTAAGAAAGTTAAGGGATACTTTTTTAATTGTTTCTACTGATTCAATATTAGGGAAAAAATTATACATATATATATAATGTATATATACATATATATATATATATATATATATATATATATATATATATATATATATATATATATATATATATATATATATATATATATATATATATATATATATATATATATATATATATATAGCAAATGCTCAAAATGGCGACCAAGTGTGTCGTTGCACAGTTGATAACGGTGAAGGAATGATTAGGGCCCCTCTCCAAGATTTCTGGTGTCGTGTTAATTTTGTTCAAGGCAACAACGATTCTAGACACGAGGTCTTCAGCTGAGTCCATAGGCTAAAGATACACTAAAGATTTCATGATCTCCCCCCCAAAAAAATGTCCAGTGGGTTGAGGTCCGGTGAGTGAGAAGGCCAAGCCATAGTTCTGCTTCGTCCAATCTATCGTGACTTACTGGCCATGATAAAAAATAAGCTGTGGCTCCATCGTGCATAATCCACATGCCTCTATGAATGGGGAGTGAAGCAGCCAGGAATAAACTGGGAAGCATTTGTTCTAAGTAGATACGGTATGTTGCACCTGTAAAACGGTCTGGCATGATGTAATAGCCTACTAGGTAATCTCCGAGGTCAAATTTCACGGAAAATTTCTGTTGGTGTCTACAAAGGATATACTGTTGTGATTGTTGTCAGAACAAACGTGTTGATTGCGCTGGTTAAAGATGCTTTCTCTACTGAATGTTGCCTCATCACTGAATAATACTACTGCAGAAAATCGTGTTATTCTTCATCTCCAGAATTCGCTGCACAAAGTCTGCCTGGTAGGAATAATCATCTGTCTGCAAAGATTGCATGTTGTACGTGTACACCGCCATTGCTTTCACGAAAATTTTCAGAAGATTTTATTCAGATAATACTTGAAGCAATGATGTTACGCCATTTTTAAAGGTCAAAGTCTACTCTGACTGGCATTTTACTGTAACCAATAAGAACAGAATGCGACTTCATCTTTGTGGAAATTTGCATACAGTAAATTACATTGATACGTTTCTACTTACTTCTTTCATGCCTTTCAGAGTGGAATGCGACCCAGGATATATATATATA